>JABXWE010102149.1:0-59575 GCA_014611495.1 Limonius californicus
CCCTTTGTTTATTGAGCTAAGCTTTCGGAAAACTTTATTTCCGTCCTCAGACCCAACTATAAAAACACCAAAAGCAGAGGATAACCTTAAGAAACAGCATGACTTAAAGAATACTTACAAAACTGGGAGGTTCTTAAAACGAACTTGACAACACATGACAGATAACTACTTGACCGTTGGCCAACATCATTGTCATAAACTAAGTGTACATAACGGCACTAATGAGATTAAATATAAACTTAATAACTAACTAATACAATCACCAATTTTTAAAAGAATTTTGCAGCATAACCATTTTTGTGATAACAGAACAGGCTACGAAACGCGCCAATGACAAAAGGTCACTATCTAATACCAACCCAAGATAAACAGAAAATCCATCACTGGGCGGGAAATTCAAACGAACAACTAAAACCCCCCGGCATTAGAAGGAAATTTGATTAGACATCCAAATCCCACGCCCAGAGACGGGCACCAAGAAAACTTAACCAACCTAACCATTATCCAACTCCATATCTAAGACACGAGCATAAATAACACTAAGCCGATCTACATCAGTTTTTGAGTTCATACTTAGGGGTTCCCTTAGACTAAGGCGCAGGAATTGTTTCCAATTCTGCAGTCACTTCTATGTTGAGTTAGTCGATTTCTTAACCATTGGCTAGTTTGACCAATATACATATATTTTTTATTTTATTATTTTTTGTTATTTTATTATTTTTTTATTTATTTTTTGTTTTTTTTATTTTTTTGTATGTATATATATACGGTGTGTCTCACTGTAGACTGCACCACCCCAGGATTTTGTTTATATATTATCGATTCAACAAATTTCTTTTTCTGATTATACCTCTCACTAAACTGTAATTTAAGGGTATGTTACTTTCCCTTCACTAAACTGTAATTTAAGGGTATGTTACTTTCCCTTCACGGTGAAATGCTAGCCTACTACGATTTAAAATAAACAGCAAAATTGAAGAAGTCGTATTAGGGATTTTTTACAACAAAATTTTGTTAATAAAAGTTGTTCAAAATCGTTCAAATAAGCTAAATCCAAAATTTTATTACAAACAAAAAATATTGAAAATTTTTTTTCTAAAAAATTTCAATATTTTTTGTTTGTAATGAAATTTTGGATTGAAGAACTCGTATTAGGGATTCTTTTACAACAAAATTTTGTTAATAAAAGTTGTTCAGAATCGCCCAAATAAGCCAAATCCCAAATTTCATTACAATAAAAAAATATTGAAATTTTTTTTCTAAAAAATTTGTCCAATATGAATCTTTTAGAAAAAACCGTTTTTTCAATATTTTTTGTTTGTAATGAAATTTTGGATTTAGCTTATTTCAATAATTCTGAACAACTTTATTAACAAAATTTTGTTGTAAAAAAATTCCTAATACGACTTCTTCAATTTTGCTGTTTATTTTAAATCGTAGTAGGCTAGCATTTCACCGTGAAGGAAAGTAACATACCCTAAAATTACAGTTTAGTGAGAGGTATAATGAGAAAAAAGAAATTTTTTGAATCGATAATGTATAAACAAAATACGTGCAGTCTACAGTGAGACACTGTATACATATGTATATTCGTCTTCTCAACAATGTGGCGTCCACATATAATGTAAAGTGGATTGCATGTATATATATTATATATATATATATATATATATATATAATTTAGTTGACGCATCGGCGTTGACGTTTCGACTGATACATATAATCTATTCACGATTGATTTGCCATCCAACAGGCTGTGGAAATCTGGGGGAATGTGTGGTATCATTGAAATTTGTCAATTAATTAAGTTGGGTTATGCTAGTTTTTCTTGATGGAGGTTATGTTTTTGAAAGCAAGCAATGTTGCCAGTGGAGCTTGTTTGTTCATTTAACGTCCGCCTATTGCTGCTCAATATTGGTTTATAATACTTAGATATAATAATAACTTCATTATAAATAAAATAATTACTATAATATAATTTTGTCGTAACACATACCAAATACATATTGCTGTTCTTTTTTCACGAGAATTCTGAACTCAAATCGTATGTATACAGAGCATATTCCACGCCATTCTTTGTTGTCCTATATTTAGGTCTTGCAGCAAATTGAGAAGAAGTAACAACTATGCCGCTCATGTTTCAAATTGATATTATGGTAGTCCAGTGGTTGACTGTTTGCCTCTGGTGCTAAGATACCCAAGTTCGTATTTCACTGATGTCAGTGTTTTTCTCGGGCGAGATAAAAACTGTAAAACACTCATTCACAATTTAGATGCCAATAGAATATCCCCTACCCTATTCCACCTTCATGCTATCACTAGAAGTATCTGAATCATCGGCACCCTCCGATTCTGAATCAGACTCCCCAATTGAAATAATGAAAGGAGGAATATTTTCAAACGATAAATTTCCCATATGTTTTGTCCAGTCTTCCGAAATAAGTTTTTCACAATGCTCACAGTTGCGCTTTTTCAAAATTTCGTCAGTTACGTATCTTTTATTTCCGTCTGCTGTAAAAGGTTTAATTAACTCCCAAAGTTTTTTCTTAGTAACATTGCCCTGAATTTCGACTTACTAGATTATTTTAGAAAAGTAGGGGACTCTAGAGGTGGCAACACGGCAATTTCATTTTGACATTGCTAGAAATCAATCAAATAATATTTAAGAAAGGCAATTTAAGAAAAAAAAACAGCCTGCTGGATGGCAAATCAATCGTGAATAGTGTATATTTTATTCGATGCAGCGTCCCACTGCCCGAGCTGCTGCAGCTACCGCTATTTTCCATAACTGTTTGTCCAATATTCCGATTAACCCTCATCTATAAGTTTGAAACTGTAATACAAATCTAATGAGTTGTTACCGAACTCTAGCTACAAATTAAAAAACTTTCAAGCTATTTATTAGAGTTTTTAGCGTTAAAATTGTGTCAAGGTTGTTCAATAAGTTAGTGCCGTTTTTGCAAGTACAAAATTTGTTTCACTTATTCAACAATATTCAGTTACAATCAAACAAAAAGAAGCCTTCTAACTCAAAAAACATCAATATTAGAGAGAATTCTGCAACTCACCATCATTATTGAATATAGTTAATGAAGGTGGATATATTTAGAAAACTTCTGAGAACAAATATTCCAAAACTTTTAGTATAGTGGCACGTAACATGAATGTTTTTGCAGAAAAAATGTGCAACCTATGTTAATTATCTAGATACAGCCACGAATTATTATAATTATAATAAAACAAATATCTTCTTAATCATATGTTTCAAACAATATCTAAAGTATGAGAATCCCAAAGCGAAGCAGCTGGCTTGTTTACACATATGATAATTAATAGTCAACAGTATTTGTAGTACGATAGATTATTCAGAGTAATACCTTCTACAGCAAGCATACACCTATATTAAATTACCAATCATTGACGGTTGAGTAATTTACTTCCCTGTATTTTGAACTGTCTTATTACTACTAAATTCAACCATTTAATTATTGGTCTAATTAAGCTGAACAGCTAATTTGTTACTACATTTAATTAAAATTTGCAATTATAAATTGTATACATGGCCTGTGAAATTGCCAATAATAATTACATAAAGTTTAAATTCTTCTGAAATGCCGACATAATAAACACACTTTTTTTGTTCAACAAAAATCAATGAACTCCAAATAAATGATGTGTATTTAAATTTTTTTACGTATTTCATAATATCTTTAAAATCACAAAAACACATACTTGTATATTGTAAACCATCGAAGTAAAATATTTTTATACGTTGACGCTTTCCATTTATTTATATATGTTATCCAACTACAAACAGAGGAGCGGATTGGGGAGGTTCCTGGTTGCAAAAAAAATGAGAGTTAAGGAGTTACAGAAAAATTCTGTTCTAAGTTCTATCAATAAATACTTTTTAATTAATCATCAATACCACTTTCTGCTTTTCATTAGGTAGTACGGCGTATTATATTACTTGATGGCGAAACATTTGAACAGTAGGTGGTATATACAATATAAATGTCACAATACCGTTACTAAAATCAAACCATTTCTTATAGGTTATAAGTTATAACAAGACAGATTTGGAAAAATATGATAGAATAGTTAAATAGGACGTTTCCATTAATGAAACGAGTTCTGATAAGATCCGAGTTAGTAGGAAGATTTCAAGTAACATAAAACTCAAACTATTCGTAATTCAATAATCATTAAGAATATTACATGATTTTATACTCACAATTATAGTGGTAGACCGCCGAGTCACCCTTTATAGGAGGTGTGTTCAATTGAAACCCATCTTTGCTTTATTAAAAGTTTGTTTATAAATGTGAAAATTATAGTATATCTTGAAAACAAGATTGTTAACATAAGTTTTTTTACAGCGTCTGAACTAGGGTGCTGTTTTCCAAAAAATCGATCTATACCAGTTTACTATTTAATGCGTTATCTAATAAAGTTTCGAATAGAAATAACAGTGTAAATGTATTGCATGGCATTGAAAATGCATCGTCCAGTAAACATCAATATATTTTAATAATGTCTAGGTGATAACGTGCGTACATACAGAGAATTATATAATTCAAATTTTGCGATCTTTGGAAAAGTATGTAAAGCTCAAATTCGAAAGTTAATTCACTCCCATTTAAGGAACAGGTAATTGACCCATTCTGCCTATAATATACCAAACATGATCGATGGGCGAAAGATCTAGCTGACTGCGGAAGGACAGTGATATCAGTTTCACGAAACAACCTTACAGTGAAAGCTACAGTATGGGGTCTAGCAACACCATGCTGGAAAATAGGGATTACTAGTTCCTGGAGATTGAGCAATCTAACAGGTTCCAAGACATTGCGAATGTACCACTGGGCAATCATGTTTCCTTCGAGGAATACTAGAGGAGACTGATTTCTATATGCCATGGCATTCCAAATCATAAGTTCTCGGGTAAGCACTGCTTCATGTTTCATACAACATTGAACATTCCGCCTTCCTCCACGGTTGGCCGAAAAGAACCTTCTACGTGCATTGTGGACAAACAAAATCGTGATTCGTCACTAAACACAATCCGATTCCGTTACTGATCCCATTGTACACGTTCCTGGCACCACTGTAGTCTTGCTTCTTTATGCTTTCGGGTCAATGGCAACCCGATGCAGTCGGTAGGATTGAAGACCAAAAAAACCTTATTCTGCGGTAAATTGACCTCACGGATAGTAATTGCCCAGTAGCAGCCGTCCTTTCATTGGCAATTGACCTGGTGGTACTGAACCGGTTCCTAAAAGCATTGATTCTTAGGAGGCGTTTTTCGTGGTCATTAGTTCTGTGATCAGCTCGGGTACCCCTACAACGTTGTTGTTTCTGTTCTTCCGTCCAGGTTTTCCAACATCGCATTACGGTGTATGCATTTCTGCCAACCCTAGCAGCAATTTCTCGAAGAGCCATTCCAGTTTCTCGCGTTCCAATTATTTGCTTCTGTTCAAAAACACTTGATGTTGATTTGAAAGAGCAAGATCTAGGACGCCGTTTTCCAAGCATCTCTAAGCACTGCAGCCGTCATTGGCTTACTGTACACCCTAATTAAGAATTTTGCCTATCCGGCAGAAAGCGCACTTTCAGATTTTTCTCCGCTAGAAAAATCTCACCGACCTCGGCCAGGTTCGTACCGCGTCCTTGGTTCTACAGGCAAATGCGCTAACCATTAGACTACAGAGGCCGGCTCAAAAACACTTAGTTGGAAAAAATTATCGCGTCTGCGTATACGAGGCATCGCAAAATATTATTTCAAAGACAATAACACAAATAAAACTGATATTATACTATAAGTTTTTGAAAAATAACACAATAACAGTAAAAAAGTCTTATTTTTAGAAACTCTTAAAACATACTAGATACTTTTTCCAGTCATTATGAAATTTTAATCATGAAATACGCTCTATGTACCTAATTTAGCAGATAAACATTATTACAATATATTGATGTTTACTGGGTGTTGAATTCTCAGTGGCATGCAGTATATACAGGGTGTATCAGAAATAGGTACAAATATTTAAACCAGTAATAGATTGGTTCAAGTAGAATTCAATGGTATTATTCATTTTTCAAAAATCATTAAGTTTATTTTTTTTTAATTAAAAATAAAATAAAATTTTGTTTGAGAACTACTGATGATACGTACAAAATGCATTTAAGCTGTAGAAGGTTATTACCTAATTGTAAATCCAAAGTGGCAAACACGTAAAAACTTGTCTGGCTTGTGATAACAACAACAGACTGAATAGAAATTACTGACCTACCTAATAGTATTGGTTTGTGACAGGTGATAAGAAATTGTTTTGCACTTCTATCTTACTCTCCTTGGCATAACATGTCTTTGAACTCAAATTTTTGATATTATCCTGCGGTACTCAAACCATTTTGGGTCAAATTTTCTATTATTATTTTCTCATATCTTAAGGCTCCCATTGCCAAAGAAGTGTTTTTTCTAGTTTTTATATATTGTAATCTATCATCGGATTTAATATTTGTACCCATTTCTGATACACCCTGTATATATATTGCTGTGTATTTAATTATAAATATAATTATTATCATATAATCGCCCCACGTTGGCAGCGACCATAAATAAATGCTGTGTATTTAATTTAATATAATTGTTTAATTAATAATAAAGTAATTTTGTTGGGCGCCAAATTTGAGTTTTTACTCAAATTAAATAAACATGAGATAAATACACATCTATATAGACTCCTGTAATCTCAAGGTAATGATTCGTGGCTTCACCAATTAGATAGATAATTACGAAGCAAATAAAATACATAATCTTTTAAACATAGAAATAAACTATGACTTATCTTGTACGTCCTGTCCCTTTGACTATATCGTAGACACCACCTCTTCCGAAATCTGCACAGCTGTGTTTATGCTGCTTGAAGGTCTCGTTGTTTAAACACGCTCCATTTGAAATTAAATATGACAGCATCAAGATCACAAGTTTGACAGTTTGCGATACAAAACCACTGAATTACTATAATTGCTCAGTTAAATGTTCCAATTTGATAAGGTAAGTTCTTTAAATCTTATTAACACCACAGGATTATTATTTTTTATACGTGAATAAAGATTTTAATTTTATTTACTTTTCTCTTTCAGAAAAATTCCACAAAAGAAACACAGTTCAATTAACAATTTAATTTGGTAAATTCTTTTATTATTAATCACTATAGTTGAATTAAAACACAAATTCTAGTTACACTTTACTTTTGATAACTGTTTCAATTTTTGTAAACATGGTTACATAACCTAACTTAACTTTCACGAGTTCAAGGTAACGCTTCTTTTTATAACAAAATTAAAATGAGCGCTAATTGAAAATGCGTGCGCTTTGTTTGATGACCAAATATGAACTGATTTTAATTTTTCCTGCCAGAAACCTCTACAAAATCCAACAATACAGCATCGTATCATAGCAACGTCTTAAAAACAAGGGCAGAATTTGAAACAAAATCTAGGGAATATTCTAGAAATTATTATTTTAAAATTTAAATAATTAATATTAATCTTATTAATAAATATATCGAAAAACTAACTTCATTATCGTATTCTACATTTTGGTGCCCAAAATTACCAAATTCCTGACAATAAATTTAACATTTTAAAATATGGCTAAATTCTCAAAATCAACTCGAAAACCTTACAAAAACACAATTAACACAATCCTCAGATTATAACATAAGTTTTGTAACACATTAACAACCTATAAAAGAATTATACTCAACATAAATAACAAAATTCTAGATCTAACCTAACTTTTTTAAAATTTATTTACAAACACAAATATCATAAAATAAACAACATAATTCATTAAAGAAACCTATTAAATACCTTTCCTAGATATAATATTTATTAAATAGGCTAATATAAAACTTCTAAATCAAAATTATGCACTAATTATTGAAAAACTTAAAATGACAGTAACTTTTGAGTTTTAGGGCTCTGGTACTGTCCAAAAAGACCCACATCATCGTCTACAACAAGTATTTAGTCACACAACAGGATTTCAAAAGGCCATACACTGTAAAACTTCACTTTGAGTTCATATTCCACATTACGAAGCAACGTACGAAGTATCGATAACAGTTTTTACATATAACAGGTTTATAAATACAGTTTTAACTATCATTTTACATTAGTTGTTATAAATTATGACATTGTTAATCTATCTAGACTATATTTCAGCTTAAAATATGGATTTTAATTCCAATAAATATCCTTTTTAATACAAAACAGTCCTTCCGAAGGTATTTTAGAGCAGTTCAAAGCATGATAAAGACATACAACAAATAGTTAATAATAATTACATTAATTTAATATAAATATCATGGCAATATATATATATATATATATGCATAATTTCTACATTTTTACACCAAAGTTGTCACTTCTGGTTCAGTTTTTATCCACTTTTCATACTCAATTATACATCTTTTGTCGACTGAAAATTAAACTTGCTAGCTTTCCAAAACAATGGAGTGTATCAAAATGGAACAAGAAACAAAAATGTTATTTACATTTTAGTGAATTGATGTAAAGTCTCACATGTCCTTAACGCCGCCAAACTAATAAACATTGCTAGCTGATTTAGAGGTTAAATAACTTCAGCTATACGGAGTTAAAGTTTTGCATTAACATTTCCGCAGTATTTACCGAAAATGACCAACAAATCTGTTCGTTATTTAAAAATTTCTTATCTTTAAGTAAATTGACTTAGTATTGATATAAGTAGGCATTTATGATCAAATTAATTTAATTAAAGAAAATATAATGTTAGTTGTCATGCTATATGTATATTGGTTTGCGTCAACCACTTTTAAAAGGAGACAACTTAGCTGATCCACCTCGTATAAGCTTTATTTAAGAAAAGGATGAAACGATAAGAATTTCTTTACATTTTCCCGTATATATTGCTGTAGGGACCTCGGTGGAACAGCGTGAATACGCACTGCCACTCGAGCTTACAACGAAATGCGGCCGATAGGCCGCGTATTCGACCCCCAGCTGAGGCGACCGTATTTCACATAGTTAAGTTTAGGGTGCATGTTGCATAAATGGTTAGTAGTAAAGGACGCCCGCAACCCCCTGAAGTAATATGAAAGCGGGTCCTGGGATGGGAGAGGGGCAAGGTAGTATGAATGAATTGAATAAAAAGTATATATTGCTGCGTTATATGAACCTTAATTTAGATAATCTAATAGAAAATTAACTAATTTAAATAACTTAAAGCGATTTTATACTTTAAACCTGAAAAATAAATTATTAAAACCAAGTAAAGGTCATGTTCAGTTAGCGTTTGTCATCTCCGTTGATTTTGTTTGGGTCGATCTGGTGGCTAGCCTCTCTGTTTCGTTTTGCTTATTTCTAGTCATAATAATTTTATGAAAGTATTAGAGGTATTTATCAAACTTGACTGAGTTTTTCACATGGAAAACAATAAGATATGAAATTTGTGTATTATGTTCGACAACTGTCAACTAACATGTAATTTTGGAGGAAAATGGACCTTCCAATTGTATGTTTTTTGTGTTTTGTGTAATATTTGGACATATGTGTGAGAAGCATTTTAATTTGATTTTGATAATCATTAATGGTAATATTATTAATTTAAGGTGATTTATGTTTAAATTAATATGCATTTTGTTAAACAAATTAATTGATCGGCCGTATGAGGTGTCAAAGCATTCCTTTTTAAATAAGGAATATGTCTATAATTTCAATTTTGATGTCAATCATATTTTCAAAAAGTTATTTAAATATTTAAAGTTTAGTTAATTTGTCTTAATTTCTTTCTGTTTTCCCATTGGTGGAGAAAGCCACATGTTTTTTTTTATAAAATGTACTTATTTTTGTTTGTATTATAATGTTGCTATGGTTACTTGTTAAAATAAAAGAAAAAAGAAACAACGGGGGCTTACCATGAAAAATCTCAACGTGTACAGGCGCTCGTCTGACGAGTCAATTATTGTAACTTTGTTTTAATAAAACTATGTTATTAAGTGTTACGATTCAAATCAGCGTTATTTGTTACTTATCTGTGTAGAAAATGGATAAAATTGGGTAAATTAGCCGAAAATCAAGAATTTTTGACGGAGTATCAAAGTAGCGTCAATAGACTTCAGTTGTTTTTCGAACAAGTTTTGTTTGTATATGCGTTGGGCGTTTAAAACGTCGACAAACTTCAAGGTTAGGAATCATCTAAAAGTTGGACAAAAGTTTTATACCCGTACATTATTTGAGAGATATTCACATCATATTCTGGATCTGCAACTGGAATAGCAATCGAATTTAATTTAAAATAAATTTAAAGAAATAAGTAACATCTAATCAACAACAATTTGAAGTGAAGTAAGTTTGGGGTTAACAACTTAAAAAGAAAATATATAGATGCAATGTATTTATGAGTTTATTGGTATATTTGAACATGTAACATCAAGTAATAAGCAGTAAATAATATTTAGGTCAATTACCTTGTAAACGATTTTACGAATACGAAGATACTCAGTCCAAAGCTTTTCTACGAGGAACTTAGAAAAAAGCAACAAGTGATGAACTTTCGTTTTGAAGTTCAAGATCAGCAGAGCGCAGGAGTGCCATCCTTACTTCATTTAGTACATTTTACCAGCACCAGAAGTAAATAAGCAAGTGCTTCTATGTGTAAAGGTGGGTCCGTTTGAAAGTGCTTTGTTAAATAAGACCTTACTATCTATTTCATGTAAATTTGTCATTGTTAAGGTTGTTTAACGTTTTATAAGAAAAAACTTAGATAATTCGATAACATTTAATTCATTTCTTTGTTGCATCCATATTTTATAAGTTCATTTTTATTACCTTATATCCTTCGCCTTGTTCAGTTAACCAGCGCAAGAATTCAAAGGTTATATAGCAGATACCAAAATTTATATTACAAACCCTGGCATACGAGTTCTTTTAAAGTTTATATTTGTATTGTTTCAACAACTTATGTAATAATATTGTAATATTTTTTACATAGTAAAGCAACATTCCCCCTTTTTTCAAACATAATATTTTTTGTCGCTTCAATGTGGGGCTCATATGTAGGTCCCTCAATAAAATATCATAATAATATATTATTTCTTTTAATTTTAATATGAACATACCGTAGCATGAGGAAAACTGCATTACACTAGAAGGATACCATGTAAGCATAACTGGTTTAACTCTATCTGTGTCACTTTTGACCTCACTAGGGCAGGATTGTCGTCGCCTAACGTGTGTACATACTCGCGAAGTGCAGTTAAAGGCCTTCTTCCGAGAAAATTCGACTATTTGATACGAAAATCCCTGCGTTACTATTCTGCTTATCGAAGCTGGGGAATGAGCCAGGTTGTAGTAAATGTTTTCAAACCGGGTAGTAGACTGCTTAGTATTTCGTTTCCTTCCTAAGCAGTGATATCCCTTACACCAACCCCGCGTGCACACTCGTCAGGCGACGACAATAATCGTTTTGACGGCTTATCTTCTAATCTTTGAATAGCAGATCATACGACCCTGCAGTGATGTAGTGTGTGCAACACTGTTCATCGGACACTAGAAATTAACACTATATAATTTCCATATGAATCCGGTTAGTTTACACATTTGTAATACATAACTGAAACAGAATTTTATTAAAATGTTCCACTGTGATATAATCCAAATAAAATGATAAATAAACATTTCAATTCAAAACTCGCACTTTGTTATGGCATCATGTTGCCCAAAACATAAAAGCAATACCTTGGTATGCTTTAACAGAATAAATAACAAATCCGCTATTAAATTAAACAACCCAATCAAACATGTTAACTTTTTGGTTGTTTTAAAATTTAGCTCTATATTTTGTAAATATATGTATATGTAAATATGATATGTTATTTTGACTGCAGTGGTTGCGATGCTCTATTTTGCCTTCATTTTCCAGGTAACGAAAGTCTAAATTTTAGCGCAGCACGATACAATTTAATTTCATCATGTAGATCTAAAGCAAACTAAAATGATGAAACAGATATGTTGCTTTTATTACGCTGCAGTTCATCTTTTGTCGCTTCATTTTCCAATATCCACCGTTATTAAACTGGCCGGAAATGAGACTTCAAAAAATTTTAAAATTTCATCAACTCTACGTGAAAGCAAGATTAAATATGGCCTGGCTATAATAATCTAGAGGACGGGTGACTTGTAAGTCTTAAGCTTCTGGAATCAAACAAGGCAACTAATCCTAATATCCTGGCTTCCGGGAATCCACGCCGCTTTCTCTGTAAGTTCTCTATGCTCGTTTCGCAATTACTGAACGGTTCCGTCTCCTTCAATTTGCGGTTCGAAAAAGGCATTTAGCTGCTCGATGACGAATTATTTATTGGACACAAACCTGATATGATTTGTTGTTTACATTATTTATGGAACATATTAAGCCTCCAAACCAATCCAATCTGAAGCGAACTGAGCGTCGCGGTCAAAGCAGAAACATCTTTGAAGCCCGAAGCTAGCCTAAAAGAACCTAATTATGATAAGGAGGCTGTTACAGAAACTTATTCAGATTCAGAAGGCCGTTAGTACATCTTAAAATGACATCATCTGGAAATATCCCTGCGACAAGCTTATTTTTCCAGCCCTTAGCAAATTTCTTTTACATCTTAGGCTATTTCAATTTTGTCGTTTCATTCTCGTGACCGAGTATCACCTGATCCCCTTTCGAGATCAAAAGGATTCGCATTACGCTTCCGATTCTGTACGCGTGTAATAATCGCGAAAATAGAATGGTATATTTAAAATGTAATTCAAAGAAAGTAATTCCGGTTTATTCCGCTCCGTTATTACTTTCAAATTTTCTTATTTGGATTGGGTTATCCCGCGAGAAGGATTCTGTACATACATCTATGTTTGTATTTTTATTCCGGTACAACTTCAATATTTAATGAAAAATAGAAGCAGAAGCGCATCGATCACAAATATGACAAGAAAAATATTTACAATCTCCAACAAATATAACGGGGAGGCTCTAAATAAAGTTTCTTCGTAACTGTTGCGCGACTGGAAATTTATATAAAAGTAATACAAACAGGAAAGTTTTATAAGCTCTGTAGTATTTCAATTCTTTGGAACGAACATCATTTAATTTGAATGTCAAACTTTTCCTTTAAAAGTCTACTAATAAGTTCGTTTCAGAAAGCTCAAAGCCCAACCCCAACAGAGCCCTCGGCATCTCCGAAAACAAACTAATTTGTTTTAATACAAGCTCGCAAATGCGCGTTTTTGCGAAATCATTAAAAAGTCAAGAACCGAGTCCAAGTTTGAATATAAGTAAGTAATAAGCGTATCTTGATAATCTCATTGGGCGAAAGAAATCGCTAACTAATCCAAAATCACCAACAAAGCGTTCCTATATTTTCTTTCATGTCAACACAAGGTCCCCGAAGAGTAATGACATCCCGAAATTCAATAAGAGCTATTTAATAAAAATTTCATTATTATCGCTGAGGGATCGCCTACGAACTTCTTAACTTTCCAAATAAAAGCCCCAACCAGAAGGACTTAATAACCGGACATGATATCAAACATCGACAAGCACCAAAAAACTTGAGCGGATTAAATTAGCTGATAAAAATTGCTTTTATTGATTTCTGAGAGGTTTATACGTGTCAGCGGCTTGCTTTCTGCTTCGAAACCTCAAGGGAAAGTTTTATATGCGACCTTTACAATGTTGACTCGGTCACCCGATAACCATTCATAGTTTACCAGTTAAGGTTCTTATTTACGCAAGTGATTACGGCGAAAATAGAATTTAATAATCCTATAGAGAAAATCTGATCAAATGCCCAACATCAGTAAGAAATTTCCAATAAACCATTGCTACTAATTATGTTGCTTGAATTGGATCTTTTCAATGTGGAAAACAACCTTCCATTTCTACGAAATACGAAACTTTCGTTCTCTATACTCGTTAGAACGACTTTATATAAGAGACGACGACAAACAACAAACAGAACCGAGGCTTGTAATACGGAGAAAATTAAAAAAAGAAACACCACGACTCTAACAAGGAGCTTCTTTGCTTCTTACGATTTCTGGAAATATAACCTGGTTGCTTTAGGTTACCTTGCGATGCTCGTTAACTGATTGCGCTTTTATCTGACAATACGACACTAAGTATTACTTGTTATGCTATATATGTTTGGAAACAATACACGATGTAGGAAACTGATCAGTAAAATCAAACACAGAAGCTAAAGGCTTCTTTTCCGCTTTCTTTGTCCTTTACATACGAACACAATAAATGAACACTGGATGATTTACAGTAATAATTATTTGAAGTGTGTTTGCCGATTCCAATGTGATTATCTTGTGAATAGAAATGGCAATTGTATCTATTTACACACTCATTGTTACTAAATGGCGCTATTGTCCGAAAATAGAATATTTCTTAAAAACAGTGGTACGGATGAATAAAATAAAACATAGCCTTTTGCTTTCAAAACAAAAAGCAAATCCTATAAAGAATATGATTAAAAATGGATGTAAATGCTTTTGCTAATACCTGTGAAGTTAATGCTTGCAAATGCATCCATTTACTTCGGCCATAAGTAAATATACTACTCAAAAATGAATAGGGATATTGTGATATAAAGCATATATGTTTGTATTTGGCGGCTAGTGGTCGTCTGTTATTGATAATTAGAGTAAACGGCAATTTTTGATGTTAAAAACCAGAAAACAATCGAATCCAGTTGCAATTGTATAATCGTATTAGTATCAAGTCGAGTTTGTGTGTTTGATTGCATAATCTTTCCTGTCGTCTTAAGATCTTTTCTGTTCATTTTTTATGTGTTACATTTGTGTTCTTAATAATAAATGCAGAGAAACCATTTAACAATAGAACAGCGAAATTTAGCCGTTGCTGTGCACTAAAGAGGAGATCGCCAGGTCGATATTGCTGATATGTTAAGAACGACGCAGAGCGTAATTTTACTTGCCCTATCGCGCCTTAGAGAAACAGGTACGACTGCAAGAAGGTCTGGATGTGGATCTTTTGGCATCACAACACCTCGTGAGGGTCGACTTCTTGTAATTAATACAAGAATGCACCCCTTTTCAACTGCTTGACATCTACAGCAAGTGCTCCAGAATGCCACAGGAAATCGAGTCTCCGACCAAACTATGAGAAATTAATTGTTTTAGGTAGGACGTACCTCATACCGCCCCCTGAGATGTCCTGCAAGAACTGTGGCTCAGCGAAAACACCCGGTGGAATGGTCAAGACATAGGCTTCAAGAAACGACACCGTGGGGGGATATACTGTATTCGGACGAGTCTAGATATTGTTTCAGCAATGATATCTGGCGTCAAAGGGTATATCGTAGTGCCGGACATTGTACTTTACTTTAGTATACCCAACTAGTTGTTGCCTTTGATGGTGGTGGTCTAACGGTATGGGCTGGAATTTCTGTAGGGTGGTGTACTGACCTCCATATCTTTAATGATATATTCACGGGCCAACGTTATGCTCAAGAGATCATTATTTATTGACCATGTTCTGAACCGTCGTAACGCTATTGGACAGGAATACTTTGTTTTTCTTCACGACAACGCAAAGCCGCATCGTGCTCGGGTTGTTTTAGAGATTCTTTGCGGGGATGAGGAAATAAACCATCTCGCTCTTCCACCGCTATCTGTAGACCTAACCCCAACGAGAGTACATGGGACCTTTTGCAGAAACAGCTGGTTCATCGTAATCCAAGGCCTACTACTGTGCAACAGCTTAGGGATGTACCTATTGCCGGTACTGTGGCATCAAATCCCATAAGAACATATTGATAATTGCATTGCGAGTAAAATGTTAAATACTGAACTTTCGCTAAAGCCTATAGTTATTGCAACTGTTCGTTGGCTTTTATAGAAATTACGAGCTACTTGCTCGATGACTGCCGCTTCAGCTTTTACAGTTGTGGCATGTCGTTGTCGCATTTTTGGCTTGGAAAACTGCCCATATTGCCGAAAAATTTCATTCCAATCGCCTAAAGGCAATATGTGATGGAAACCACCGCCCCTCTACATTCCCCCAAAATCGACATCATAACCGTTTTTTCATCATTAGAATACTTTGAAACTGATTGCTATTACCCCAAGGATTTATACAAATCAACAATTTTATATAGAAGTTTGTTAAGTTTTGACAAAGCAGTAGACAGTAGCCTGTGCATAGGACTCTTAATGTAAGATAATATATTTTATAGCAAAAAAGGAAAAATACCTATGCATTTCATACACATGTGAGATGTGTAACCTACATACATGTAACAAAATAAAATAATCGCACTATTTAGAATTCAATATTGAGACTAATCCTGATGTAAACTTGTCTAATTTGAGGGAGGAGGGCAACTACAAGATCTTAAGCTATGAATGCTCCGTGGTTTATCCGAAATACCGAAAAACATAGCGAATTGGCTATTACAACCATGGAATATCACATATAAACGAAAGTTGCCTCAAAATTTGTATAATTCAAGCTCGGATAATGACTAGAACATGGTATAGTGAACAGTGAAGGAATGTGCTAGAAACAATTTATTAATAAAACAGTACAGTGCCAGAGATGATCTCCCTCAGTGATTTAAGTAAAGCAAGTTAAGTAACGATCCTAGCTGAGAAAAACATCAATGCTGAACTAACTTATATAAAATTAATTATAGTGGCAAAATGTAGCGAATGCTTTTATTGGTTTTACATGTCCCAGAGAATTTGATACATTGAATATTGACATATATGTACGTATTATATACCCCAAGAACAACAGGTACCTGGTGTAATATTGTGTTTTAACAATTACTGCACACGCATATTTGTTTAATGAAAGTGAAATAACAACCTAAATTATACATTGTTTTTCCATACACGTCAACAAACGAATTTAAAACAAAACTATAATCAAGACGGCTGGAGCTTGCTTTTGACCCTGTTAGTATATGTATGTCGGATATTGATTATCAAACATCGTTGACTGTCAAATGTTAATAAGCGTCGTGTGTTTCTTTTTAAAACTTCCTAACGGCTACCTTACTGATCTTCATTTATGCGACACGATGGGTTTCACTTTAGAACATAAATCTTTTGTGGTGGAATACTCTTTTTGCAACTTAACAAAAATTGACAGGGTTTAGATGTATTCAAGGACGATATGTTTGGAAGAATACCAACCGGAATTTCCAGAAGGTGTAATTGACTACAAAATTTTATGTAACTGTAGATCCGTGTCAGACTGTTCTATGAAACCGGAAGTGTAGGACAAAAGAGTTGCAGTAGATGGCCATCAGCACTTCCTCTAGTACTGTAAAATAAGTTAAGGAGATAATGTAAAATGAACAAAAATCTTCAATTCATCAATTTTCACGACAAATGGAACTATCTGTCGGAAAATGTCATACGATATTACACAAATATCCTTCACGCTTATCGTTTGGCGGTAGTTCAAGAATGATTACTAGATAACCCTCCAGCATGGTTACAGTTACATGATGATGAGTACAAAGAATAAAACGAACAAGAAATCTATGGAAACAAATAACGAAATGAAGAAACGAGATAATAGAACATATACTACGAGATGAAGGCCTACTAAACATAATTATCGAGGAAATGGTAGAAAGCAAGAATCCTCGAGGACTCCCCCAGGCTGGAATACATAAAGCAAATTATGGAAGACACGGACAGTAGAAACTACGTCGAATTAAAAAAAACCGAAACAGAATATAATGGAGAGCTGTTGCAAACCGGTCGCAAGACTGACAACTTATTTTAAATTTTCTGTATATACAAAATGTTTTCTGGATAGTAGTCAGTGGAAGGCGAATAATTGGAATCGTGAACGAACTACACGATGACAAACTCCAATGCGGATATTTCTAGCAAGATGGTGCAACTCCCCATTACATTTATTAAACTCTGGCAATACTTGAAGATTTCTTATCTTATCTTAATCGTCGTATATTTAAGCCGGAATGCCTTTTCTTTCAAGATCTGCCGATTTAACAGCATTCGACTTATTTTTATGATGGTATCTTAATTTGCTGTTTCAATCAATAATTTAGATGAATCTTTTACAACAAACTAGAGGTAGAAAACAGCCGTGGATCACATTACAGTGATTTAAGAAGTGCCTGACTGACAAATTGTGAACTCAGCTGTGTCACATATTCCTTGTACGCTTTTCGTATGAGTGGACTACTGAAATTGAGCCGCGGATGCGCCAATAACAAACGAGTGCCACAAATAAGCGACGCCACATATGGAAACATGAAACCAAGAAAGGACTAGCCAATCTGTTTCTACTGTTAAGTACTTCAAACCCTCCACTCCGTTGAATGGGCAGTTTGCTGATAATACTTAGACCAAATGATTAACCTTTTAATACCATTTAAACATCTCAAAGTCAGTTGCACTGCTGCACTTCCGAAAGCTCAATAGGAAAAGATACCATCCACCTATGCTTGTGTCTGTGACACACGTGAGAATTGTTCAGAACGTTTATTCCAAGGGATTTTACGGCCTAAGGCCCCAGTAGGGCAATCATGTGTCCAATGGGGGACGGATACCGTCTACCTTCATACTACTACCAGTCTTTATGACACCCATGAGAACTGCCCAGCACGAATATGTATACAAGCATTTTGAGGCCCCGATTTGCCACACTTGTACAAGTTTTCAATATCAAATAGCCAAATTCCGAGAGCTCTCAAGCACAGTATTGGTTGTAACTACCCCTGAAAATCTATTACTCAATCACTAGTTCGCTAGATTTACTATAATATATAGCTAAATTACATGCAGAAACACAAGCATGCGAAACCCATCTCCCCGTTCCCACACATACATTTCGTCGATCCGCTCTCTTACTTAAAACTCCCTGCCCTGCATTTCTTTAACTTCTTGAGGAGAAAATCGATACGAAATTCTTAATTAATTACGCAGACATGGTAAACGTAAATTTTATTCATATTTGTTACACTTTAAACGCGATGTGAAAATATACGCCCTGTATGCCCAAATTAAATTTATACACCTAACAGTATGAAGCAAATATTACATTGAATGTAGAATTTCAACAACAAAGTTGGTTCAACCAAATACAGTGTTCGTAAAACAATTCACATTCAAAGCAACCAACTTGTTTTATTGTGTTCCAAGCCTATTTAGCTTATTGAACTTCATTTTCTATGTAAAATACTATATCAACTACTGTATTTAGCACAAAAGCACACAAATATTGTCAAAATAATTACGTACATATTTAATTTGATATTAGAAACCTGTATTTTGTACAATTAGTAAAATCGTTCCAATTAAAAAAAATCCGTGTTTATGAGCCAATACAGATCGATTCCTCTATTCGGTCTTCTTTAAAGGTAAGGTAAATAATATACAGTGGTGATTTTACTGTATTTCTGATATCAGAAAGCCTTTTCAAGTATGTGTTATGTATTTTACATGTAAATAAATAATTAAATATTGTTTTCAACAGACGCCGAATGTGTATGCGTGTATGTGTGTGTAATAGTGGTAATACAGATTGCATGCCTTTACAGAAAATAAATCGTTACAACAAAGAATGGGTATCAGAGACTTATATAACTATATCATATTGCGCTAGTCAAAGTATCATTTAATAGAGATCCCACAACAAACAGAACGTTATGTCTAAGTTTTCAAACTGACGTGAACAAACAGGTGGCAATGCATCTCAAAATAAATCATCTCAAAAGAGCAATAACTTTAAAAAGTTTCGTCTATGATATTTCGCTCTAAAAGCATCCTTTCAAATCCCAAATTGTACGTTTGGTTGACAAACAAAAGCATTTCTTTGAGACAGCGTCATATTTTTCCCGGCATGAAAACACCGAGGCGCATTTGACGAAATACATACAATTACTTAAAGAAAGTAGTTGGGAGCTGGCAAATGGAGCGCGCTGCACGCCTTTCATCATTGTAATATCACTAGAGAGACTGGAATATGTCAAAATGTCCACGGTGTACAGCAACAAAAAACAAACAGAAGAGTCAGCAGAAAACACGACGCTGCCCTAATTATTTTATGGGAGCAAGCGGCAGTCGGTGTTTTTTGGAAGCTCGCAGCTAAATTTAGCAGCAAATTCTAAAATTCATTTTATGTTAATGCAGAGCTGACAGGCGCTTGCTTCATCATGAAGAGACGCTCCGAACAAGTGTAAAAGCAAGCAGCTTTGTGAAAATTTGATGCCTATCCACTATTGCCGCGATTTCTTCTCCTCAAGCCTAACCCAACATGTTAATTTAGTACGACCACCCCTTTTCATGCTATTCCTTAACTTTGGTTATTATATATCCTTCAGCTGTTCGCACTGCTCCCCCTAAATATTCATTTGCGTGGAAAATATCCTAGAAGCCAAAAGAAAATGTAAATACGTAAATACATTTACTTTAGGAGTATCATGCTCTGTGCTGCGTGAACATGACAACGAAACACTGAGCAAATAGAGAATGTTATTTTATCACACTTGCGTATCTTCAGAACGATAATATGGTGCGGTATTTGTGATAGTTCGTGAGTAGGACACAAGGCCCAGATTATCATGGCCGGGAACGCTAAAGGTTTGTGGTTCACAAGAGCATTGTTACTAAAAGCTGAAGTAAATGGACCTACGCTCATTAAACAAGTACGACAAATGACGTAGAAACCCAACTATATCTGTAATAGGCTTATCATTCTCTGCACATTCGCTTCCTGGGATACACTGCAGATTTAGAAATTAGGTCTAATTACACAGTCAAATGCGGCGAGTGTTTGACATCAACCTGTCAGTTATAGAAAGCAGGTACTAATTAAATCATGAACATTGGAAAGACATAGAAACCAAAGTGGTATTAGAAAGTCTTACACCATTCAAGTGCATAATTATTTATAGACATTTTTCACATAATCATTTTCAACTCTTTGATTATAATTACTAACTTACTAATACCAATGCTACCAATCTTTTTAAAATTCTACAGAAGTAAAATAAGTTTTTCTTATCGGATTCCCATAATTAATTATCTATTGATTAATTCATGGGATAGTCATTTGCTTAGTAAGTAATTAATATCCATTTATTATCAATTTTCATAAACATTTCCAATGACATTAGGAGTATATAAGTAGTCCAATCACTTTATATATTTAATCGCTCTTTGAATTTCGTCAAAAGCTGCAAAAATTACATGCAAAGAGGTGTGAATTAATTTTCTAAATGCAGAATGTGCCGATATAGTATAATATAATTGATGTGTAGTTATTTAAGCTACAAGGAGGGTTCACGCCAAAACAAGAAAAATCTTTGTCTTGCCATCTTACTCATGTAAATATCGACTTTCCATTACCTCCTATACTTCTTGATTCCACCCTCTAGGCTGTCGGTCGTCCCCTTTTACGTCGTTCCCAAGGTATCCAACTCCAAAGTATTTGTGGCCATCTATGGGGTCTCATCCCGCATGTGTCCATGTGTTATGTGTAACAGTTTTTTGCATCTCCATACTTTCTCTTATAACCTCATTTCTTATGTGTTCAAATCGGCTTTTCCTACAGCTTCTTCGCAATAGTCCATTTCCGTTGCTAAAATTGTTTCTTTGCATCTATTTGTTTTAGCCCATGTTTCCGCGCCATCAGTAAGTATGTTTTGCACAACCGTATTGTATATTCTTTTCTTTGTCTCCTTGTGGATTTCTTTTGACCATAATAAGGAGTTTAATTTCTAAGTTGCTTGTTTAGCCTGAGTAATTCTATGTATAATTTCACGTCGACTGTTACCTTCTTCTGATAGTATTGTGTCTAAGTATTTATATTGTCAGCCTTTTATTACATTTCCGTTTACCTTCATGTCCTGAGTTCTTCCATTTACGACCATGTATTTAGTCTTGTCACAGTTAATCTTTAGTGCCCACTTCTCATAAGTTTCGTGCAGTTTTTGGTCATGTAATTTACATCATCTTCGTCTGCTGCAAGTACTACCTGATCGTTGGCAAAATCTAGTGAATATAAGCAATATTCATCGCTATTTATTCCCATTCCAACTTTAATCACGCTTTTCTGATCGTTATAAATTTCTGTAATCGCGTCTAATTGCACCTGCGGTAGATTAGTCTCATGTAATACCTCCAGTAACTTTGTAATCGGTACCATGTCATAGGCTTTCTCCAAGTCTACAAAAACAACATATGTTTCCTTATCTCTTGCCACTCTTTTTTGTACTAATTGACTTAAAATGAACATATTATCTGTGCAAGATCTACCAACTACAAAACCACGTTGTTCTTTTGGAATTTCTATTATCTTTTCAACCTTTTTTTTTTAGTGTTCGTCAATACAATCTTCCTGTTGATGCTGTTACCGTAATACTCCTATAATTACCACACTCTGCTCTATTTCCTTTTTTATATATAGAGCTAATATACCCTAATTTCCATTCTGTGTGGGTATTTCTTCTCTACCTATGAGGGATATATTAAAGAGTTGTTGTAGTACCTCAATAAGACTAATAAGAGTGTATTTAATAAATTCAATGGGAAGATCTCCAGGACCCGATTATTTTTGATAGCTTTTAATGCTGCCAGAATTTCCTGCTCTGTAATTCTTTCTAACCTATGGTAATCATCTCTGCTTTGTATTGGTTCTCCTCTCATATACTATTGCCTGTCCTCTGTTAACATGTATTCATAGTACTTTTTCCATATTTCCATTTTTATCATTTGAATATTTGTTGTTTGCTGGTTATCTTGCCTAAGAGTGTTTATGAGTTTCCATGCTTCTCTTGTTTCTATTCCTCCTATACATTTCCTTACCTCTTCACATCTTTTATTCCATTCTTCGTTTTTGCCCTGATTACCTTTCTGCTTATTCTTACATTTCTTTAAACACAAACCTCGTGGATTATTTGCCTATTCGTAGGCTGTTAGCAACAGCGAATCACAATAGATCATAGAAGAGAAGGCGGTGTGTCTATTGTAGTTTCCCAACTCGAAATGTGCAATTGCGGTACAGCCTTCGTGTCGTTATTGAACGCGGACGGGATTTCTTACATTATATGTTTACCACTTGTCAGTGATTGACCCGTTTTTCTGTCGGATAACAAAATCAATTACTTCGACATATTAAAGCATTTCATTATCCCGAAGATAACAAAATATTGCAAGAGCATATAATGTCAACAAGATGGCTCTCCTTCGCTTTGGATTGTGATAATTTCTAAATAACAATATTATAGAGTGGGGGAAAATATTTATTACATTTCTTCAAATACACACCCCATTCATTATTTGCCTATTAGTAGGCTGTCAGCAATAGCGAATCACACTAGATCGTAGGAAAGAAGGTGATGTGTCTATTGTAGTTTGCCAACTCGCAATGTGTAATTACAGTACAACTCTCGTATTGCTATTGAACACTGGTGGGATTCCTTAAATTATATGTTTACCCACTTGTAAGTGATTGACCCATTTTTCTCTCCGGTAACAGAATGAATTACTTCGACATATTAGAGTATTTTATTATTCCGAAGATAACAAAATATCAGACGAACATCGAATGCCAGCAAGGTGGCGCTCCTTTGCTCTACATTGTCGTCATTTTTCAATAACAATAATGTAAAGTGGGGGAAAATACTTAATAACATTTCTTCAAATACAAACCCCATTGATTATTTGCCGACTAGCAGACTGTTAGCAATAGCGAATCACAATAGATCATAGAAGAGAAGGCGATGTGTCTATTGTAGTTTGCCAACTCGAAATATGTAATTACGACACTACTCTCTTATTGTTATTGAACACGGACGGTATTCCTTGAACTACATGTTTACCACTTGTAAGTGATTGACCCATATTTCTCTCCGGTAACAGAATCAATTACTTCCACATATTAGAGCATTTTATTATTCTGAAGATAACAAAGTAACATTCCGAGCTTCGAATGTCAGCAAGGTCTTCACTCTGGACTGTAACTGTTTCTTAAAAGCAATTTTACAGTGCGGAGGAAGAATTTAATTAACGTTTCTCCAAATATAAGCCTAATGGATTATTTGCATATAAAGTTATGTGAATGGTCAGATATATTTTATGCCTGATGAAATTTGACGGAAATTCGTTACTGAGGTAACGTAAAAGCTATTGCAGTTTTCCTTCTGCATATTAAAAATTGCATATTGCTGTAGCCAATCATTTCTAATGCTATCAACAATTTGTGTAATTTCAGTGAAAAGAAGTATTCATATTAAACACAACAATAGTGAAATAGGTGAAAAAGTGTAAAGGAGGCATAGATTGCTCAAGAGATGCTTCACAGCCAATTCAAGTCTTTCCAATTTTGCGCAAGTCGTTAAGGATTATTATTACGGCAAACTAGAAGTAACTGTTGAAATGCAATTTGTCTGTAAGGCAGGATAACGATCTTGCACGTCGGTAACTACAGATTTTTATTTTTATCACCTCAACACTGCTTGCAGTTGATACACCCTCGCATCTCTTATTAGGTGTTCTGGGGTAATGTTCCATTCACGTTTAGTAAACGGATACGTTAATTTGCAAAATGCTGTACAACTTTCCGCGTTGAAAGTTTCAAATTCATATCAAATTGAAAGCTTTTTGCCTGATATTGTTTTGTTAAACATTAAACTTTAGTATTCAAAAATAATAAAAATGATAAAGGTTGTACTGTTTTGCTCCAAGCTTCAAATCAATTTCTAATATATCTGCTCAAAGTACCACTCATTACAGCAAATTTTATTGGTAAATACGACAAATTGCTTGTTAAAAGATGCAAATGATATGAAAATTTTCTTGTAAGCACCAGAGAAGGAAAACAATGGAGAGCTTAACAAAGAACAGACTTGTATACTCAATGTTAATCACGCATCATCAATAAACGTGTATATAAATAAAAGGAGCGAATTCATCCTTACAGTAAAATAATTTTAACAAGGATTTTCACAATGTCTTACAATCATTTTTAAAAATATACAATTAATCGTCATTTCAGTTTACATATCACATGATTCAATGAGGAACTCCAACCCAATGCACTAGCGGTTCATGGAATTGTACAGTCGCTGTATGACGTTTTTCATTGTTAGGGCTGTATAGATGCGGGGGAATTTAAAAAGTGATCTTGCAGAAGACAAAACCCAGACCCCATGCGTTTAAAATGAATACTTAACATATCTATTAGCTTCTTGCTCCAACTGGCAAAATAATGTTGAAATATTCTTGATTCAAAATTTTTAATTGAAGAAGAAATAACTATCACATGGTCATAAATATCATTTCACATACTCTACATTTTCCGTGATAGCATTACTTACCAAATAAACTTTGGAAAACCCCTTACCACCGCGATATTTAGAACACCTAAATACGTATTTCGGCAACTAAGCTGCTATCTTCAGTAGGACATTGAACTAACTAAAGTAACTTGGCGGAAGAATTCATCTGGAGAAAAGTCCTTCACTAAGTGATTAAGGAGTTATTTTGAACAAAATAATAAAATCCGAATTAGGAATTGGCCCATTAACTGAATTTAAAAGATCCTTCTATTTTTGAAAATATGAATGCTCTCCTAGCAATGCAATACTTTTGTTGAAGACATTTCCTTTAATATTTTTCGATTTTCTAATTTTATACCTGCCATGTAAATATGTTGGACAACAGTTGATTTATTAAATCTATGCTATTTGAAATGAGCTACATGTTCTTTAAACCTAATCTTAATATTACGTTTAGTTTGCCCAATATATTTTTCATTTCAGTAAGAACAGTCAATTTCGTAAATCCCCGACTTTTCGAAAATTTTCACTTTGTCTTTAGGGTTTCCCAACACGTTGCGATAAAAATAGAAAGGGATCTAAAACCACTGGGCAGAAGACAACCTGGAAGGCCGCCGAAAAGATGGGCCGACAGCTGGAAAATCTCAGAAGAATTCCCTTAAATCGTGAGAAGAAAAACAGGCTTAAAGTCTAAATGAAAGATTAAAAAGATGGAAAGGAATTTTGATAAATTTCTGAATAATGCAACAGAAGATAAAAAGTAAAAAATCGATGGGAAACAGAAAAACACCCTGGATAAAGAACCTACCTACCTATGATTGATACGGTGCAAGCTCTACGTCACTTCTTAGAGCAGCTGCGTCCAAGGTCCAACTAGCCTTAATGGTAGCGAACTTCCAATTTGAGATGTACCAGAAGAAGGAGCTCTAAAATGTCAAATGAGAAAAATATAAAATTAGTAAAAATAAACATTTTCTTTGAATTAAAAAAATGTCTTGATGCTGGTTTTTTATGCTAGTGCCATGGCATGGCTCCTTGGTTGGTTATATGTAGCTAGCCACTACTGACTTAACGTACTCTTCTTTAAAGAATTAGAAAATATTTATAAACAAGGATTTCATAACACTTACATAGATGGCGATATATTTTCTAGCTTTAATTATTTTAGATCGATAGCACTATTTATTTTCATTAAGTAATTATAATTTTCTGTTATACTACAGTGGCAAATGGTATAGCTTAGGAAAAATTCACTTTACCCCGTTCTTTATTTGTTTTCTGTTTTTTTGTGTAATTAATTTGAGAATAAATGTGTCTTTTTTGTTTATTTTTGTGTTTCGTTTTAAATTTATTTGAGAATATTATTCGCTATCTGTTTCTATTCAAAGTACTTGACAATTACATTATGATAATTATTCTTTGCAGAATATGACATTTCTAAGGTTAAATATTATTATGCCATAGCAATACTGCTTTCTATATTTATTTCATGTGCTCCTAACGAATTGTGTGTAGCTAAACTACGCAAAAATTAATAGGGATATTACAGTGTAAGACACTTAAACGCAACATCAATTACATGTATAATAAAAAATATCAAAACAACAAAATATAACGTCTTTTTAGTTACGTATACACAAATGTCGGGTTAATGGCCAAGGGGCAAAAAAGAATAGAAACTATTCGATTTTTAATCAAGCTTTCGAAATAATTTATTTCTTCATCAGGATTCTGGAATTCCAAGAACCAATGTTAACAATTTATAAAAGTTAGGTTAGGTCTTACTTACAAATCAAAGTTCTAACATTGGAATCACGCCAAAGCGCGTACTCGAGGTCTAACATATTAACCATAAGTTAACTATTGTTTTGGATCAGCTGTTTGATGACGTCATTCCCAGACTTCCCTTCATTCCTCCATTTATTAAAAAATATGTCGATGACATTGTTTTAGCTGTTCCTTCTGAACAGACTCAAGCAGTGTTAGATTTGTTTAACAGTTACAACCAGCACATTCAATTTACTTTGGAAATGGAGATTAATAACAGCCTCCCCTTTTTGGATGTGAGGATTATCAGAGATGACAATAATGTCTTGTTATTGGATTGGTTTAGAAAGCCTACCAGCTCTGGTAGATACATTAATTTCTACTCGTCGCACCCGATCAATCAAAAGATCAATATTATCTTGGGGTTAAAGAACCGCATTTTAAAATTAGCTCACCCGCGTTTCCATAATAAGAACTTACATGTCCTCTCTGATATTCTTCGCAATAATGGATACCCCATCAGTTTAATTAATAAATTATTGTTTACCACACCTAATGTGAATAATACAATTAGCAATAATATTGATGTCATTAATAGTCATGAAGTCATCAAATACCGCAGATTACCATGGATTGAAGGGCTTACCCCTAAGCTGTGTAAGATCTTAAAAACTGAGAATACCCAAATTGCCAAATACAATATAAAAACTGTCGCGTCCTTATTTTCCAGGCTGAAGGACAAAACTCCTGTGTTATGCAATTCTAACGTGATTTATTCGATTCCTTGTGGAGGATGTGATAAGGTTTATATCGGTCAAACAGCTCAATGGCTGAAATCTAGAATTGCAAAACACAGAAGTGACTGCAGGTTGGAAAAAGACACGAGTGCTCTGGCCACACATAGCAAGGAGGCTGGTCATTTGTTTAACTTTAATCAAGTAAAGATTCTTGATCAGGAATCTAAATACAGAAGCAGACTTTTCCTTGAAATGACTCATATTGTTTGTAACCCACTTAGCATAAATTTTAGAACTGATATTGATAACTTAAGTAGTATCTATTCGTATTTACTCAATTTTAATAATATACATAATGTTAATCATACAGTTAATGCTGTTGATTTGGATTAATTTGTTTAAAAAATCGTTTGTTCTAGGCTTCATTTCATTTTGTGAATTTTTGTGCGGTTTTTGAATTTCCCGCCTTCTTGTCATGTTATTTAGTTGTGAATAGTTGGTATTAGAACCAACTTCCTGTGATAACATCTGCACATGACGACTTAAGTCGTGTTTTAAATTGTTTCAATTTGTTTCAAGTTGTTTTAAATTGTGTGTTTGTCTTAACTTATTCTGACACATCTGTGATTAATTGTTAACTTATGGTTAATATGTTAGACCTCGAGTACGCGCTTTGGCGTGATTCCAATGTTAGAACTTTGATTTGTAAGTAAGACCTAACCTAACTTTTATAAATTGTTAACATTGGTTCTTGGAATTCCAGAATCCTGATGAAGAAATAAATTATTTCGAAAGCTTGATTAAAAATCGAATAGTTTCTATTCTTTTTTGCCCCTTGGCCATTAACCCGACATTTGTGTATACCTAACAAGTATTTTGGTCAATACTTCCCCACTGGTTCAATTTTTAGTTACGAACATGAAAATTACAACAAAGGTACGTTTAAAGAAAAAATTTAACAATATTATAATGAAAATCGTTATTGTCTCCTTTCACTTAACTTAAATTTATTAAATTCTAAAACCGCGTGGCGCCCACTATGGCAGTAATAACTGCTCTGCACCTTGCTGGCATACTCTCAATGCAATGTGTTCTTGTGGAATTTGATGCCACAGTACCGGCAATACATCCCTTAGCTGTTGCACAGTAGTAGACCTTGGATTATGATGATCCAGCTGTTTGATAAGACCGCCACTACCAAAGGCAACGACTGGTTGGGTATACTGAGGTAATATACTCCTTAACACCGGCTGCCATTGCTCAGACAATATTTGGACTCGTCAGAAAATAGAAGATCTTCCCACGGTGTCGCTTCGTGAAGCCTACGTCTTGACCATTCCACCCAGTCTCTTCGTTGAGCCACAGTTCTTGCAGGACATCTCAAGGTATGAGGTAAATCCTACCTCAAACAATCGATTTCTCGATTCGATTCGAGTCGGAGACTCAATTTCCTGTGGCATTCTGAAGCACTTGCTGTAGATCTCGAGTAGTTGAGAAGGGGTGCATTCTTGCATTGATTACCAGAAAACGATCCTCACGAGGTGTTGTGATGCGAAGAGATCCACATCCATGCCTTCTTGCAGTCGTCCCTGTCTCTCTAAGGCGCGAAAGGGCACGGGAAATTACACTCTGCGTGGTTCCTAACATATCAGCAATATCGACTTGACGATCTCCTCTTTAGTGCATAGCAACGGCTAAATTTCGTTGTTCTATTGTTAAATGGTTTCTCTGCATTGTTGTTAATTATTGAATACAAATGTAACAGACGAATAAAAAAACAATAAACAAAAAAATCTTAAGAAGACAGGAAAGATTATTCACTCAAACACACAAACTTGACTTGACACTAATACGGTTAAACAATTGCAACTGGATTCGATTGTTTGTTTGTTTTTTGACATCAAACATTGCCGCTTGCTCTAATTATCAATAATAAACGACCATTAGCCGCCATGTTTGCATTTGGCGGCTTATGGTCGTTTATTAATTGATTATACGTTTTATATTACAATATCCCTATTCATTATTGAATAGTTTATTTCGTATTTCTCTATGAATCGATCTTCAAAGTCCTTCCACTTGCACAGATGGGTACGTTGTATCGTCGAATTATATTGTAGTATTTTCTAGGAAATCCCTTAAAATAATTTAGAAGCATTTAAGCAGTTCCAAATTTGTGCAACTAATTCTTTATTTAATTTTATTTTTTTGTATACTTTGTGTGTCTGTTAATCTTCTCTTTATAAATTACCTACACAGGACTGCACAAAAAAGGGCCAGAGCTGTAATTTCGCTATTCCTTATCCAATTTTAATAAATGAAACGCCAAATTGAATAGTTTAAATTATACTTATAAGCTGAAATAGTACGACCATTATCAATTTCAAAAACAAAAAAGGATCGATAGTCAACTTTTTTTGTATTTATTGGATTTTCGCACCATTAAATAGACAAAAAATTAGCGTTTCAAATTAGTAACCAAAATTAGCTATACTTGGAAATAAAATGTTGAAAATTTGAAAATCAATTGAAGTGGCGTAAATAAATAAGTTATTTTAATAATAATAGAGGCTGTGAGTTAGATATTCTTTAAGCTTATGGGCTGGTTTTTTAGAAATTGCGGTTCTAGGTCAATTTTTCATAGACCCATATTTAGATGGATCTGGACGTTTGAATTTTTTGTAAACAAAATTAGAAAGTGTGGTAGACGAATTGCTATTGGCAACACCTCAAAATCATGAGTGGTTTCAGCAAGATCGAGCCGATACTGACAACGTCCGCAATGTTCGAGACTATTTAGAGGCACGTTTTCCAAATTCATGGCTTGACACGTTTGGTCCTGTTCGCTTGCCTCCACGATCGCCATGCTTAACGCCTATAGATTACTTTCTGTGGGACGATGTGGTGTATGTAACCCCAATAGAAAATATCAGATATCTTGACCTCAAAATCGAAAATGCCTGGACAAAGTGAATTTAACGACTCACCTCTGCATCATAAAGAACTTTGAACAATTTTAATAATTATCTGGTGTTTTTGAACTTATTATCCCGTTGTCGTTAGATCAATCAAATGTTTTCAACATTTAAGGAGCTTAAATGACAGTTAGAAACACAATTTGTCACTTTAATTAATAGGTGAACTTTTCCAAAACATTCGCCTCTTTAAAAATTATTTACACAAATTTTCAAATTTCGAGTTTCGAGTTTTGGGAGAAAAAAAGTTAGGTTAGCTACCAATCTGAAAAGATGCTTTTTTTGTCTATCTAATGAAGTGAAGATCCAATATGGCTACCATAAGAAATAAAAAAGTTTACTATCGTTTCTCGGAAGTTTTTGAAATTAAGAAAGATCGTTTAATATCAGCTTATAGTAAACTTTAATCCATTTAATTTGGCTTATCAGTTATTAAAATTGGATATTAAACAAAGTTGCAGGTCTGACCGAATTTCGTGCAGTCCTGTATAAATAATTTATAAAGAACAGAATAACAGACACACAAAACATTACAAAAAAACTGATATTATTTGAAGAATTGGGTGTACAAATTTGGATTTGCCTAATTGCTTCTAAATTATGTTTAAGCCGTTTCCTGGAAATTACTAAAATATAATTCAACGACACAAAGTACAAGTGGAAATACATTGAATATCGATTCTTAATAGCGGGTGATAGTCGCGATTGAAAGTTGGTAAATTTCCGGAATTTAGCAATGTTCGGCAGTATTTAAATTCATATCATTTTTGAAAACCAGCATTTAATCTGTACAATAAATCTGTATAGTGTGTCTGGTGAAAAATTTTATTCGGATTCGCGGTTACTGAAGGTAGAAAACCCAAGTCTACAGTGCCACCTACGGTACTCATTTCATTCAGTTTTTTAATCTAGCTGCTAAAATAATAAGGTTCGGGACTGAGCTCTAATTAAAACGCCCAGTACATTAATATCACAATAGTTTTATATTTGACAATGAGCGATTGCTTAATACCTAAAGTAGCTCATAAATTTAAATGGAATCTCGATTAGCAAACCCAAGCGCTTACATTACTGTAATAATCATTACATTACACACTCTAATGGCTAATGCGAGTAGTTACATCACCTGGCTAATGCCTAACAATGCTTTGGTTTTCTTATTTTGAGCCTTATTTACTCATACAGTATTAAGATTAGAGAAAGCAGAACTAGTTTCTTTGCTTGAACCATACAGTTTACAACATTTACTGCAAGTATTCGATCGATGTGTACGTTTTCACAGGTAAGTAGCAACTTAGGTATTTTATTTAACACTGTTCACAGATGTGAAAGTTCGAAAAAAAATTGTTTCGTTTAAAACACGCAGTACTTAGTCAAACACATCCTCTTATCTGTTTGAACTGGCATTAAAAATGTTTTGTTACTTCAGTTATTTTTAATTATTATTACCAACAAAGTTTAATTATAAACTCGTCGATTTAAAACTTTAAATAGTATTATACTTTTCTTTCTATGGTAGATAGTTTAAGGTTATGCAGTTTGTTGTCAATTCTAAACGTCAAACGAAGTGTAAAACAAAATTCGTCGAGAAAAATCAATTGAAGGCTAGTGACGCTCACCTCAAGTCAGATCCTGATTTAATGTTATTTTATGCAAATAGCCCTTCTCTGCCACTGGTACAAATAAAAACACAACGTTGATTCACTAACAACAATAAATAATTGGTTTTTTAAATTAATACATATTTAACGTAAATTTACTATATTTACGAAGTAGCAAAAAGACCGTACATCTGCTCTGACACTTACATCGCTACCGAAACACCAAACACCAACAAACTTAAATTTTTTTAATTCGCTTACTAGGTATCCGTACAAAAACATAAGTTATTAGCGAGCATTACTTAGGAACTTAACAGTACAAACATATCTGAAGCAAATTTCCAGACTTTTTCAGTCAATCAGAAGAAAGGAGAAAATTATAAAATTTAAATAAATCTTAATTATTCAAATAACTTTCCTAGATATCACAACACACAAAATCTAACTTTACCAACGTATCCTTCCCAAAAAATGCATGTTCTGGTATTTTACTAAATTAGAAAAAATATTAAAATCAGTGGAAAGTGTTCTTCACACACTCTAGCACAAAATATTTTATCAGTTTCACACAGGAAAAGTCCAACTTTCCCCAAAATAGATATTTGTATGCATATGCCGAAACGTATTACAATACTTCCTAATTTACATTATTTATAGATAAGATAATCCAAATAGGTTTGGTAAATGCTCCCACAACCTTCATATTGATGAAAACTAAGACCAAAACATGCTGCGGTCTCAAAAATTTCAACTTCAAACAACGCCGTAAAGCCAACTTACACTACAACAAATCAAATGGAAATCGGACCTAAGCTTGATTCAACAATCTATTTCTGAGACTTGCTGCATAAAATAGTCTTAAATATAAACTTGAAGCTAGATTATATCAATTAGGGATACTATCAGACAGCACTATTATACATAGTTATATATTATAGCAATTATTCTCCGTTTTTTATTCCTTTTTAGACTACCTACACGTAATATGTAAATCCATTCTCTAAATAACAGTTTTTCATTCAAAAATCACAGACAGTCTTAGAAAATTAACTGTGAAGACATTTTTATTATTTTTTCTTGCGCATAAATGTGACCCAACAAGGTTAAACCAAGCATTACATCATTTTTTCACGCTCTGTACAACTGAAAAACTGTTATAGATTCTAATAATTCGATTCAGAATCTCGATCGAGCCGTAAGACGATTCTCGATTCTGTGATAGTAATATGATTCTGAGATTCAGATTCATATCCGTATTCTAGAACAGTAAAACACTTCTCTGTTTTCTATTTCAAAATCCGATTCTTATGAGATTAAAACATCAATTCTTAATAATGTCTGATTTTTTACTTTGAGAACTGTAAAATAATTTCTTGCTCATAAGTGTAATACGACAAAATAAACACAAGCGTCAATGGCGCTCTTGCCTTTCCTATTCTGCATTTAATTTCCAGGGAGTGGTCCCGTTGGTCGTTTATTGTAGTACCAAGGTAGTTAAGTAGTTAGTGTTAAGTACTATTTTGTTTGGTGGTATTCTATTTTTTACTTATAACCATGTATTTGATTTTACTTGTGTTTAACGTCAAACTGCTACTTTGGACATTAACTGTTGTAAGCAATCTGGACTGTCTGCAAATACTACTGCATCGTCTGCATATCTTATATTGTTTAAACGCTCTCCGTTAATCAGTATTCCCTCATCTACATCTTCCAACGCTTCTTTGAAAATCTCTTCTGAATATATATTGAAAAGTAGAGGTGACAACACACAGCCCTGTCGTACTCCACGTTGTATATGGATTTCTTCTGAATTAAGTTCTTCAACACGTACATTGACAGTTTAATTTCAGTAAAGGTTCGTAATGTTGGATCCTGGATGTAGTAAACGAATGGTTTTTAAATCTAATGGCTCACTGTAAAAGCTAGAGAACAACAACCAACGTATTTTGATTTAGCTCGCGTTACCTATATTCGTAGAATCCTTTTAAATATTTAGCGAGCTTCACTTGAAACGACTGAGATGAGCTAATATAACCTCACCTATAGTGCATTGCTCTTCAATGTTCAGCTGTAGGTCGCTGTTTTCCTAACCAATATTTACTTAGGCGATAGGATGCTGTGCAAATCCAACGGTGCATTAAGAAAAAGCGGAGATTTCTTTGACTTACATAGAGATTTTCATTCACTGCTAGTTCATTTTTCCTGTTCATAATGGTTCTGTGCCTACATCTTCTAGAATTAACATACTTACCTTCCTTTCTTAGAGGAGTCTAATTATTTTTTCTGACGGTAGTATCCTATTTAGATAACGCCTGATATATATTAGCGAGCCGAAGCCCCACCTCCGCGGCATTCACCAAAAATAAGGAACAAACCTGTCTCCTCGTTGTTAGAAAACATCTAACTTAAAATGTACGGCCAATACTAGACCGACCTGTCATTTCAAAAGCAAAAGCAATCGTTTACATCGCGTACCATTGTCTTTTTTTGCTGGTCCTGCCCGAGCCTTAAGGTCGTCTAGCTAAACTCTGAAATGCGAACTGTAGCCAATATAAAAGACGTTATGTATAATGTACGACAAAATTAATTGGTTACATAGCATAGACCTCGTTCTGATTTGCAGCAGGTGAGATAAATATTCACATTGTGGCAATTAAATTCTTAAAAGATGATAGACTGTAATAAAGTGAAAAATTTAACTAAGTTATGTCTTCGTAGGTTTTACCGTGTTTTTGCACTGCTTTGGGTAATTTTTATAATGAATTCTTCTGATTTTTTCTTAAAATTTTTTCACCTTATTTCAATCTTGGATATGTTCTCTACTAGAAAAAACTGTATGTAGATAGGTCGTCTATTATCATAACTACGGTGACTATCTTCTTCTTAGAGTGCTATCGATTATCGATGTTTGCGACCATTTCACCATATTTTTCTTGGTCCTGAGCTATATTGAATAATTCTTGAACTCCCAGACCGGTCCAATTTCTCAAATTTCTAAACCATGACATTGTTCTTCGTCCAACTCTTCTCATACCCATCATTATCATTTTAAAATGTGCCGCTTTATATGAATTGATTTCTTAATTTATTTGTCGCTTCGTCAGAATTAATAACGTTATTTTAATTGCAGTCTTATTTTGGGTTACCGTTTAGCTATTTTGTTTTGTCTTTCGAAGTTTAAGTTATGTTGACAGTTCTCTTTTGTGTAAAAATTGCAGACTCTTGTTTTTTCTCCGCGCTTGACCTCGGACGCTTCCGAGAACGCACGTGTTCGTTTTCGTTCTAGAACTTTTACATAACATTTCGAAATGTGGTGCAACTTTTGGGGGGTGGGGATTCCCGTTGCGTTTGTACGTCAGTCAATCTTCCAGCTTTCTTGACTCCAGACCTTCCCAAAATTACATCTTTATGGGAGGGCCGTCAATATATATCGAGTGCTGCAAGTGTCTGCTTGGGTTTTCGAAGGGTATACCTGGTGTAAATTTCGTTTCGTTGTTTTACCATGGGGTTGAAAACAATACATCGACAATTGTCGGATATTAGTACGCTAGGATTTTAAACCCAAACAAAAGACAATTCTTTGTGAATTGGCCAATCGCTGTTCGGCGGATGAATTTCGAAGCCCAGCACCGGTTCTGTTGCTGCTACTATCGTTCAACGATTAACAACCTGTCGTTCAACATATTTGCCTGCATTTGGAAATCAACCCTCCGAGAATTGTGCCTGCCTTCTCCGAACTTCAAGGTAAAGAACCTGTTTTTTTGTTGTGCAGTGTAAAAAGAAACCTTTTTTTATTTCCTCGCGTAAACTTTCAAAATTCCATGATATTGAACTTGTTTGTTTGATGCAACCTAAAAGCGATCTTCAATCGCCATTTAGTCATTGTTGATTGTAAAAGATATTAATACTGTATTTTTCCTGTAAACTCTACGTCATTGCCCACACAGAGTCATTAAAATATCATAAATATTGTGCGTCAACGGCGGCGAGTTTTGTGTTTTTTTTTTTTGGACGTTCAAATATCTGTAAACCATAAAAATACCATTTCCTGTTTTTTGGTTTTGTATCGCCATACCAATAATTTCATTATATGTGTTTTAAAAGTTACTGCCTCTTTTATTTTGTGTGTACTCTGTATTTGTTTATGTAAGAATTTTGCAAGCTTCAAATATATAGGAGGAGGCACAATCACGGTAAGTTCCATTCCCGTAAGCTGTTGGCTTCTCGGGCTTCCACGAGGACCTACAATCAGATGGATTTGGAAGGTGGCGCCCACTTATTTTGACTCGCCCTGTAGATTTTCTCCCATAAGCGATTTTCACGACCTCCTTCTACTCCTCTAAGCTAAGCTGTAGGCCTTTTCCATCCATCTGGTTACGGGTCGTCGGAAAAGCTAGATTGGCCCGTAACACGCTTCACGTCCTTTTATTGTTGAATATAGCTAGATTTCGTCGTTTGTAGTTCTTGAGGTCCAGCTAAAATGGCACATTCGACGATACATCCACATTTCGAATGCCTGCCTCCAGCTTGTTAATAATTTTTATTTTTGAGGTCCAAGTTTCTACTCCATACAATAATACTGGTAGTACATAGCATTGAACCATTCTCCATCGAATTTTAACGTCAAGTTGGCTACAGCATAATAAATTTCTCATTTTAATGAATGTTCAACAGGCTATATACTTGGCTTCCAAGATATTTATACGTACTGACTTGTTCAATTTGGTTGCCTTCCAAGACTAGTTGCTCGTTATTTATAGGAGTTTTCTTAACAATCATCATCTTCGTTTCGTCATTGTTGATTTTCAAACCGATATTCTTGTACTCTTCATTTATTTTTTCTAATAAATCATGTAGATCTTCAAGGTTGTCAGTGAGTGTTGCAATGTCATCAGCGTATCGGATACAGTTGATGTACTCACCGTTAATTTTGATCTCTCTTCGTTGATCAGATAAAGCTTTTCTAATTGCTATTTCTGAATAAACGTTAAACAGGGTCGGGGAAAGGTACAACTCTGTTTGACCCCTCGATTTACATGTATTTTTTCTGTTCCTAATTGATCTATTTTTACGCTAGCCGTCTGATTCCAGTAAATTTCTATAATCACGCGCAGATCTTTGAATCCTAGTTTCAAACTTTCTAAACTTCTTATAAGTTCTGGATGTTTCACCTTATCGAAGACCTTTTCAGCGTCAACAAAACAGATATACACTAATTTTTGATGATCTAAGCTTTTCTGAATGAGAACTTGCAAACTGTAAAGGGTTTCTCTGGTGCACAATGCCTTGCGAAAGCCGAACTGTGATTCACTTAGGCAATCTTCATATTGTCTGTATATACGTTGGTGAATAATTCTTAAAAATATTTTAAGTACCTGACACATTAAACTGATAAGTCTATAGTCTCCACACGATTTAGAATTACTTTTTTTTTTAATTGGCACGAAAATGGATTGCAGCCTGTTATTTGGTAATTGTCTTGTATCATAAATTTTATTAAACAATTCTGTTAACACGTCCACTGCTGTTTCGCCCACAGCTTTTAATACTTCTGCTGGAATCTCATCTGGGCCAACTAATTTTCTTACTTTGGCTAATTTTACTGCACATTCGACCTCTGATCTCAGTATACTTCTCGGATTGTTGGCGTTAGTGGGATTAAGTTTTACTTCTTCTTTACCATCGTTGAATATATCTCCCACATATTCTTTCCATTTTGAGGCTAATTCCGTGTCTTCTGTTACAAGGCTATTGTTTTCATCAAATAATGTCGCGTTTGCCCTTTTTCTGTATAAGTGCAGTGTTTTTTAAATTTTCTTATATACGCTATGGAAGTCATGTTTCTTCACTAGTTGTTCAATTTCGTTACATTGATGTTCCATTCATTTCTCCTTTGCTTCTTTTATTTTTCTTCGTATTTACCTATGCGTTTCTTTATATTTATTATTATCTCTGTTTTTCCATAAACGTCTCTCGATCATCAAATTTAAAATATCATTTGTCATCCAACTTTTTCTATTTATTCGTTCTTGATCATTAGGTTTTAAAATTCTTTTATCTACATTTAGAATACTATTTTTTATATATTCCCAACTTTTCTCGACACTATTTAATTCGTCTGGGTTTATCTTGGATAGCTCTGAGGTGATTTTTTCTTTTAACTGAGTTTGTTTCTCCTTGTCTTCTAACTATTTTACGTCTATTTTTTTCGAATTCATCTATTTATAATTTTTAGCCGTAGTCGTATTTGTGTCATAAGAAGATTGTGGTCTGAGGGGACATCAGCTCCCGGATATATTTTAGCACTTTTTACACCTGATCTGAATCTTTTTTGTATGAGAACAAAATCGATTTGATTTCTTACTATGTTTCCATCTTGGTCTTGAGGGGATTTCCAGGTATCTAGTTTCCGCACTGGGAGTTTAAACCATGTATTTGCAATCGTAAATTCCTTTTCTTGACAAAATTCTACCAACCTGTCACCTCTCTCGTTTCTTCCTGTAAGTGCGTATGGCGCAACAATATCTTTTACTGGTATATTCCTTACCTTGGAGTTAAAATCTCCCACAAAAACGTTTATATCTTGCTTCTTTGTAGAATTCAGTATGTCTGAAATACCTTTATAAAATGTTTCTATATTACTTCTTCACTCTTCTCGGCGGTGGGTGCTTAGACCTGAATTATATTTAAGTATAATATCTTTCCTTTGAATTTCACTAATATGATTCTGTCTGAATATGGAACGGACGGACGATGACTATAGAAAACATAGTGTTACTCATTTTGAGTAACTTTAATAGCCCCTTAAGCAAAAATTAACATAAATATTAGTGCGTTGTTAAGAGTAAAATAACTGCGAATAACTTTTATAAAAACTGATTATTTTCATATCTTAAAAAAACACGCCATTTAACATTCCTATTGTTTGCATATTTTTCGAGCTGTTAAACAAATATTACAATTTGAAACAACCTTAAATATTATCTTTGTATTAGAAATATCTCTGGAGAGCATATTATATACAAAAGTTAATTTAATTTCACCTAAGGGCTCAACATTGTTATTTGTACAAACAGAAAAAATCAGCGCGTGTAGCTTACAAAAGGAGGAAGCATATTCCTTTGGCGCCACAACATGGATGTACCTTTAAGGCAAATTTCTCAAGGATTCCTTTTGCGCATTGACTAACACATTTACATCGAGGGCGCTATCAAGACTGTTTATCTAAATCTAAATGTAAATGTTTCCAAACGAAGTAAAACTTTCTTCTTTAATTATAAAGATTCCTATCGACGTCAGTCTAAAAGGAACTTTTTGGGGATACAAATTATATCCTCGAATTGAAACGAAACCATTAAAAAGCTATAATCCGACGAGATCTTACTGCGATTGTAAAAATAAGAAGCCTTTTCCCGGATAATTAAGGGACCGCTTTATTTTTTGTTCTCGGTGAATATTAATGTCTTGAATAATTTCTTCCGACCAGTAATGAACAGCATCAATTTTTATTTATTTTATTAAATATGATCTAGTAGAACTAAACCCGTATTCTATTCCTAATGAAGAATTGGTACGCTAGGGCGGATAACACCTTATTTCCAATTTGAGTTGGTACAGCATTACGGTTTGCTTTTAGAGGTTTCGAAACCGTCGTATTGTGTTTGTTGTTCGTTTTCAGCATACGTGTCCAGACAAAGCTACATGATATATTCCTATGTTTGCGTTTTCCCAACAAGGATACTCCTTTGGTGGCCCTGAATCAATAAACCTTATCAAGCAACATCAGCAGATTACTAAATTAACTCTCTTTGAGTATACAATATAATTAAATTCATAACCTAATTCCCTCCAGATTTATTAATTATCTGATAGGCACATTCAAAGGAATTGGCGGTAATTCCGTATCTTTTATGTTTCTAAGCTGAGCTCAATTTGCCCAGAATTAACAATAAGAAAGTCTAAGATTCCCCACAAAATAATGTATTTTTCTGAGAACAGCAAAACAATCTAAAATCACGTTATAATCCTGATTAAACTGACAGGTAAACATGTTTCTTATGGAATTACAAGGCAACGAGTTTGATCGGATCGTATTTTTCTCTTAGATGGTGAGGAAACTACAGTAAGGGAGATATTTTTGCTTTTCTGCCAGATTAATAATGCCAGATGCTGCAGCGAACTGGATAGCTATACTTTACGCCATTTCTGACTTGACCCGTGCCGTTTTAAATTCTTCAATATTAATAAGAGCTTTCCTGCGAACTTTTTCGGGTAACTATCAATAATACACGAAGGGTTCAACTTGGGACGTTATACTCGAGTACTTTAACTGGCTATAAATATCTAGTTTTTGATTGGTAGAGACGTCATTTAAACGTATTGTAAGCCAATACTTTTGCAAACTGCAAACTGCCTTATTTTTATACAGGGTTGCTCTTTAGTGCGTCAAAGTTCAATATTGGAATTATTAAAATGAGTTGGATTTTTTCTTTTTTTTCAAAATGATGTAGTGCCAGAATGTACACATTATGAAAGTATTTTTAAATGTACAAGGTGACTCACTATAGCGAAGTACCTTTAAGGTATTAATTTTTAAACATCCTATATATTTTTCGGTTTTTGAATTCAGATCTTGCCAACGATCTCCTATTTTTCGATTTTGGATGAGGCCTTGCCGAGTTTATCTAAAAAATGTGAACAAGTCCGTACGTGAATGTTACGATTAATTCTGAATCCATATTTCGCAGTTATGTAGCCAAGTGATTTACTGAAACGACATAACCATCAAATATTAATTTTATTAACACGGTTGTCCCAATTTAATTTATTTCAAGCTCATTTTCCCAATTTTTTCAAATAGAACTCTGTAGATTATCATAGATTTGAATTAGCACGTTTATGCCTCACAATTTTTATAAATATTGTCCTATACCTAAAACCGACATTTTCAGAGATATTTTTATGTTCTCATTACTAACTCTTGAATGAAATGTTGAATTATTATATTAAACTTTTTATTTCTATATAAGCCAGTAGCCACGCTTGGGAAATAAAGTGGCAACATTTATTATTAATAACATACCAGATAGAAAATCGATTTTATTTCAATTCAAGTATTTATTTCTAACAAATGTTCACTGTGACCTCCGTTATATTCATCACACATGTACAGTCTTTTCAAAAACGACATATTTACTGCTCGCAACGGCACGAAGTAAATTGCACCAAAAGAATTGAATTGAAAATACGTTTATTCAAAAAATCTTAAGATATTACATTTCATTTGTGTTAACTTAATACTATGGAGGTGGACCGTTCTAGGCGTTGGGCCTCTTCAGTCCTGGGCTTCTTTTCTTCATCTTCTGGGTTGGCGGCATCTTGATGGGCTGGTGCTGGGTTGGTGGTTGGTGTAGTGACTGGTTGGTCTGGGCTGGTGTTGTAGCTTCTTCGGGTATCAGTATTGTTAAATGAAAGTGTAGCGTTTTCTGTTATCCTGAATAAATCCCTGAAAAAAAGGGAGGGGTGGCATGGCCGTACCTAGTTGTACGTGTACCACATTTTGGGGGGAGGGGTGGCATGTCCGAACGTAATTGTACGTGTACCACATATGGGGGGTTACACGGTCACGGAGGTAATCTGTTCACCTCATTAATAGTGGGGTGTCCTCCACTATGCCAATGAGGGTTCCAGGGAGGTCGGGATACACGGAAGATAGGAGAGCACTAGGGGGGTGTGGGAGTTTGCTCCGGGGTTTCCTGGGAACACGGTTAACTGGGACGAGGTCACGGTTTAGGGGTTTGTGGGAGGTCATGAGAGTTTCGTTGGCGATAGGAATGCCTTGATGAAGGGTACGATAGATGTACTTCTGCTGAAGGAGGGTGAGGCGGTCGCATATCGGAGTAGTTTCGGTGTCGATGTGGACTAAGTGGCTGGAGTGTTCTCTGTGAAGACGGAATATGGGACGCAGAATTTGCCTTTCGCATGCTGCGATTTGATGGAGGAGATGGGGTTTGATAGTGGCGTATATGGGGGCTCGGTATTCGGTGACGGGGCGAATGAAGGTGTTATAGGTGTGGAGGAGGGTTCGAGAGTCGCAGCCATGGAAGCGGCCTTGGATGCGCCGAAGAAGATTTGAACGGTTTCGGACTTTTTTCAGGGTTTCTCGGATGTCGAGGTTTAGGAAGCAGGTGTTTCTGAAGGTGATCCCTAGGTATTGGGCCTGGTTTGAAAGGGGGATTGCTTGATTGTGGGCAGAAATATTAATGTCGGTTGGATCCACTCTGGGTGCTCGGGGTTCGGGTGACGAAATAGGATGGCGGTTGATTTCTCGCCGTTGAGTTTAATCCTCCGCTTGCTGGTCCATCTGGAGATGTGGTTGAGGGCAACTTAAATTTCGCGGGATGCGGAGAGGGAGGTTTTTTGGGAAGTCCAAATGGCGGTGTCATCCGCGAAAAAACGGGTTTTGGCTCGGGTGGGGTTTGTGACTGGGAAGTCGTGGGCGTATATGGAGTACCAAAAGTATCTGTTATGTGTTATATCTTCTGCAGTAATTGCAGGAATCTGGTACACAATATGTTTTATATATCCCTAACAAAATTCATTTTCCAATTGCCAATTGATGGGATCACCTCGACTTGCTCCCAAATTCTTATCCGAGGAACTGTCGAGTCATTAACGCGAAATGTGCTGAAGCACCGTCGTGCTAAAACCGCATATTTTCCATTAGATTTTACAATAATTGAAACAAATTATTTTGCAAAACATACACCATATAGATATCCTTAAAAAAATTAGGCCCAATCATAAAATCGTTCACAATACCTCCCCAAACATTTACAGTCCATTGTCGTTGTCCATGCAAAATCATGGCTACTCAATTAGATAGAAATAAATACTTTAATAATTCAACGGTTTGTAATGAGAAAGTAAAAATATCTCTGAAAGTATCGGTTTTAGGTATAGGACAATTTATAAAAATTGTGGAGAATTAATATGTCAATTCAGAAATATATAGTTTTGAAAAAATTCTCTCTCAAATAAATTTAATATCGACTGCTGGAAAAACATCATGTATAATGAAATTAATATTTAATGATTGTGTCGTTTTAGTATATCACATGGCTATACAACTGCGAAATACGTATTCTTAATTAATCGTAATACTCTCGCACCGAATTAATTTGTTAAACCTTGCGGCGACCAAAATTTTGAAATTTAAAAGAAAACACGGCGACGCATCATCCAAAATTAAAAACGGGTGATCGGAAAAAATCGAGGTAATGGCATAAGAAACTCAACGATGGGTGAAAAGATTGGACGGATGACCACCACCATGCTGGAATGTTCAAACAGGCAACCAACAAAGGTATTTATAGGTTCGAAAGATATTACGAGATTCTGTTCGAAGGAAAGGCCCGAATTCTGGTCAGACAATGCTCCAAGTCACAGTGCTCTCACTGCGAGAGACTGTCTGGCCAAAAAGCGACTGCCCAATTAGATCAACGTGCTTATTCACCTGAACTTGCTCCATGTGTTTTCTCGCTATGCTCAAAATTAAGAGCTGCACTAAAGAGATTTTCTAATATAACTAACATCTAACAGAATGCGAGACAGGTACTCATCGGTATTCCGAAAAATGAGTTCCAGGCCTGCTTCTAGACATGGGAACCCCGTCCAAGTCAGTGTAAACATGCACATAGGTAGTGAAGGCGACAGTAGCCACTAGTGCAGCGTTTCTTAACCTAGAGACCGCGGTCCCCATAGGGAAGGAAATTTTTAGAACGGCGAAATAAGTTCAACCTCAAATCGATAAATTAGTATCTACCCAGCTGGATTAGGGCAGCCATTTGTTATTTTTTAACATTCTTCTTCTTTTTCTCGTTTTTTGTGTTTGTAGTGACATTATTTGAAAATAGTAGCAAATTATCCATACCAAATTTCTTCTAAATTAGATCTTTTTGACACAAATCCATTTACAGTTTTACGCCACAATTAGGGACCGCATACAACTTTAAGCCAAAAATTGAGACTGCAAGGCAAAACATGTTGAGAAACGCTGCAATACTGTACCATTCCACACGTATATATTTTAAAGGTGCGTTCCATGAATTAAATGGCCACACCTCCTATTAATATTAAGATACCGTAAGCCACCGTCAGAAGCAGTTTATTTCCTTCCAGAAGATAAAAATTCTTAACAAACTCGCACTCCAGTCAGGATATATACGCAAGACCTGAAGATGGCAAATGTGATTTTGCCGAAACGTCGTCAACTCCATCACAAAAGTTTATGATAAAGTCAAATTTGGAAGTTATAATATTATTATTAACAATACAAGTTCTACGAACAATTTTATGGATCATTCCAATAAAAACAATTCGTGGGAAAAGAATCTATTTACTTGTTGGTAAAGTTTAAATTAAATAAAGAACGTTCTACTGTTTCAATTTCTCCGAACACATTTATGAAAGTTTTGAAATTCGTGATTGCGGAAAATCATCAGCCAAGTCTACAATCCTCCATGCAAGAGTAAACAAGGTGGGTTTTTAACTGAACACGCAAATGTTATAAAGTCTTAAAGAAGTGATATTTATTTGTTTAACGTTGTTTATTATTAATGAATGAAGTTGTAAGTCACTTTGTTTTGTGGAAAAGAAACCACTGATAATTCTGTTTTATTTTACCATATAATTCCTGAATGTTCAAATTTTCTTGCATTTCCTATGCCTTCTGAGTGTATACCTTGTTCTTAATGTTCGAATCTACACAATTTGCTCCAATTATAACGGTGAGTCTGAGATTATCTCAGACAGCTTGGTTCAAAACTTATTTGGTTTATGTATTGGTTAAACAATTTATAGATTGATTTATTTATGATTGGATTCTCAGATAGAGTGAGTTATCTTGATTACATTTTTGATGTTAATAGTCGCCCAATGTATAGAGGTAACTGCGCTATTATTTTATATTTGATCCAACTAGAAATTTATTTTATCTCAAGAAATAAAAAATAAATAGAAATAGCGCCACAGCAATATATATTTGAAAATCGTCCTCACTGGTATTTCATCCCTTAAAACCCACACCCCACCATATTATTTTGCTCATTCGATTAAGGAAAGTTGCATTAAAATCACGAAAATAGGAATTTTATATGTTACATTGAGCTTTCTACTTACGTAAATATATATTTACGTATTTAAGTAGAAACAAAATACTAAGAAGAATACAAGAACATAATAATATACGTTATATTCCATTCAATTAAGAAATAAAAATACAATCCGAAGAACAGACAAATATAAAAAATAAAGAAATAGAAAAACATCAGACGAATTCATAAAAACGCAATCTACAAAGTTTTCCACTTAGAGGAATGTAAAGATGTAAATTGTATTTTCTTAGATACATATATCTACACAAACTTATTATTAAAGTTCAACTAGTATAATATGAGAGCATATAGAAAAACTTTTTATCAAAGCCTACACGAAAATTATAAACTCTAACATCATAAATAAGGCGGTTATGTAACTGAAAATACCAGGATCAATACAGAGTAGGTCAGCTAAGCGGTCCCCTCTTAAAAGTGGTTGATGCAGCCTAACATACATATTCCATGGAACAGCAATCACTTTTTCTCTCTTTTATTTAATTAATTCCATCAAATTTTGCCTACTTAGACAATACTAAGTCGAAATATCAATTAATTTAAACTTTAAGTAAGATATTTTCAAATAACGATAAGACCGATTTGTTGCTTATTTTTTGGTGAATGCTGGGGAAATGCGGCTGCAACCCACCGTTTATAAATCAGGCGCTACCTAACCAGAACACCAAACTTTTTTTCGAAACGAAAGTAAATTTGTTAATTCTGAAAGATGTAGACCCAGAACGATTACGTAGATGGAAAATAATCTAGCAGTGTTAGAGGCTGTGAGTTAGAGTCTTAATATAAGTCAAAGAGATCTGAGCACAAATGTGGGTATTAGTATAGTCCGTCTCACAGGGTTATCTGACTACCGGATTAACACAAAACTGTACGAACTTAAACATCGACCTACCAGTTCGCTGATAGATTTTACTTAAAATGCATGCTGACCAGTACCTCAGATATTTTTATTCATTTTCAACATTTAGACAATTTACTATAGAATTAATTCCACCATTATCTAACTTATTAAATATAAGTTTAACTGGAAAAATCATACTACCAAGATTAAATTAAATATATTACCTTACTTATTGTGATTCAACTTAAAATGCTTACTGCTTAAGTTTAAAATTATTTGTTTAGGTTTGTATGAGTTATCCACCAATGATTGCCTAATTACGTTATCCATGACACACCTCGCATTACCAATACAATCATACAGTTTGAATGACCATTTGTACGAGTATAATAACTCCATGGGGTTAATAATATTCATTGACAATTATTTTAGCAACTAACTGGTGCCATGTAATACACAAATTTATTTTTGTTTGCTATTATGTCAAAACGTAAATTAAATTAAATATGAATATCTTGAAACTAAGCGTTATCAGTTGTTACGCCTGAAATATGGAAAGAACCGTTGAACATTAAATTAAATTTAGAGCGGTGGGGACGTGAACGTGTGATTAAAGAAATAACTCCAATTGTAATTACTTTAGGTTTGGATTCAGACTCCTATTATACTGTTGAATCAACAGCTCACCACACCTACGCCACTGGGTGGACCGCAACACCTTGAAAAAATTAGAAGTAGCCCGTACCCTGGAAAAGTCTGCCCACCCCTGCTGTTGATAGTAATGATTCTGAGTATAAATTTCATAATTAATTATATACGAATTCGTAACAAATGGCAAGTAAAACTAAATTTAAGAAATATATATTTCTTCTAAGGACTGGGTTGACTCAGTGGTAAGACAGCCAGGGTTTGGATGTAATAGTCTGAACGCTTCCTGGTTCGAATCACTCCAGGGGTTGGAAATTTTTTTAATTCCCAGGGTGGTCGGTTGTTCGTCCCAGTCTCCATTTGCAATTGTGGATCAAATTAATGGCAGGCCTCGTATTACGGTTGCAATAGAAGAGTAAGAAGACCATAAACAAAAACATCCACACGCCAGGCAACTTAAGCCCGGTTGCGCGCCAACACGGTAACCAACAAAGTCGGGCCCTGCTGTGCATAGCACAAACTAGCTTCGCTTTGCCTCACACCACCTCGACATTGCGCAAGCGCTACAAACGAGGATCACGATTATGATGAAAATATTTCTTCTAAAATTCAGTTTTTAACATATTCCCAAACAAAACTCGGTCAAAACGTGCGCCGCTGGAATTTTCAAATGTTGTGGTGTATACCAAACACCCTAATAGTCGCCTGGTTTGTGCACTAATGCTGTAGCCAGAACAGAACTTCAGTTAGAATAATTCTGAAAGCAAATGTATTTCAACCCTGCCACGTAACCTTGGTGCACGAACTAGATGAAAATGGCTGTCAGAGAAGATTGCAATTTTGTAATTTCTTTCAGAATCATCTTCTTTTGGATCAATTTTTTTAATTATTTATTTTGCGCAATGAGGGCAAACTCACGAACAATGTTGAAGTGAATAGGCAAAACTCACACTATTAAACCCAAGAAAATCCGCAATAGCTAAATTTTCCCCATTTGCAAAGAGTTTTTCTGTAAACTTTTACTGGCAGAGTAGGTAACTATATTATTAAACCACACATTTTTCATGAAAATTTAACTGGACATCGTTACATGAATTTCCTCAAAACATTTTACCCGATCGTTGGAAGATGTACAACATAATGTACGACAAAAGCTGTGCCACCAATATTATGGCTGTCCTGCTTATTACAGCTAGATTGTAATACAATAATTAAATAATGTATTTGGACGCAATTGGATTGGAAGAGGAGCTGTGCTACCAGGAAGTTGTGATTTTACCCCACTACACTTTTTTCTTTGTAGTATAATCAAAGAAATGGTATTCCGAATTCCACTAGTAAATGAATATGAATCACAAAATAAAATAATTGAATAATACAAATCACAAGGATCACAATATCTCATTAACAAATTCTAAAGATTAGAACAATTACATTAGGATTAACAATTAGATGGAAGGTACCTACTACGATTTTTAAATCATAAAAGTAAAGTCAGTCACATTTTAATATTTCTTAATATTTTCCTACTTTTTCAGTTATCCCCGAAAAATTCTAGCAATGCTAATAAAATCTTTGCATATGCTTTGGTAGACAAATTTTTTTTCATCAACTTCACAGCTTATCGCTTTACGAATGAAGAAGCGTATGTAACGATTTTATCAAATTTAGGGAGGTTTGAACTAGATGCAACATATCAGAAACACCCTCATACATCTAGCGTAGTAGATGGTTAGAAATCGCTTCAAACTATAGTGTATATATAGTATACAGGCCGTCCTGCGACTCAATGTTCATCACTGAAAGTTCATTTAATTCAATCCAAAATATTCTATCGCTTGAATTCGGTGTCAGTTTCTTAACCATTCCGTGCCCTACCACCACATAATTTCTGTCTATAAAACACTTTAAATAGTTAATAAATGCATAAACCAACTCACAGAAAAACAAAAAAGACTTTTAATCCCGAAAAAGCATGTCTAATAATATAGCATTTTCAAACTGACCTCAATAACCTCATTCCTCATTGAATAATGAATGTCAGGCAACTTATGGATTAAATATGCTATCCATGCATGAGTGTCTTCGAAACGATATTTTGTTTTCATCGGCACGTACCTGGTATGTACAACAAATATTATAATCTAAACTACATTCGAAGTTGAGCAAATACATGTTCGTTTGAAACAAACCGACAAAACTTTATATAACACAAGAGACAAAAAACAAACAGAATTGTAGCCGCTACAGGATAAGTAAATAAAAGTGCAATTTCCTTGCGATCATTGCACGTTTTGTTTGAGTTATGATAGTTGCAAACTACTCCGTGCTAGCCGAAACCGACTGTAGATGATCAGTAAATATTGATCAGCACCGGGATGTTTGTCGAAGAAAGCAACTTAAATAATTCAACACGGAATATCCACAGCTCGGAGCTTTTGACGCTCTCTACCTTCCTAATTTTGTGAAAACGTTACAGTGCTCAACGACAAGATAATTCGCATTGGCCGAATGCTAGATAAACACAGAAGTATGAAGTACAATCCAGAGAACACAGAGTTAACAACCTTACGTATAAACAAGGCTTTTCTAAAAAATGCACCATTCAAGAAGTTACAATTCAAAAATATATAAAATTTATGGTTGTTCATTTTACTTAAAAATATATACCGGGTGATTCACAGGAGAGTATGTACAAAGCTACCATTGAAAAAATAGGCAACCTAAAATACTTATCACGAGGTACTGCGAAAACTAAATTTTTATTTACAATGCTCAGATCAGATATGCTTCTCGGGTACTTTTGGTATTTTATTTAGTCAGTTTTCAAATAAAGTAAGTGTGAATGAAAACAACAAAATCTTATTTACAAATACAACAAACTCTCGATTATGCGTGTTAATCACCGGATAAACATGCACGGATAGCTGAAAAACACAGACAATACGATTTTTGCTTTTTTTACTGACAAAATTACCTTTGTAAAAAAATTAAATAAGTCATTACGTTAACTTGAAGCTGAAGATGAGCCAACAATAGGGTCCTTTGAGACTTCCCGAAGATTTGAGTTCTGGTTTGTTTTGGTAAATATTATGTCATTTCATTTTGAATAGACTACGCTACGTAGGGTTCTGTTACTTCTGAAAACTTCCAGCCCGCATGTCTTTTTGGACCAAGAATGTCAGTTTCTGTATTGGCTAGCAACGTGGCAGAAAATCTTCTAAAAGAGTGGCCGGTGTACATAGCAGAATTTTAAAAATTGAGGAATTATTCGATTTTCATTGGGATTTTTGCATGAATATTCTTGCCCACTACATCTCATATTAGTATACTTCCTAAATATTTCGAAAGATTGGATATCCTCCTTCCCTCTTAATTATAATAAAAGTACGTTGAGGATGGTTTTCTGAATTTGTCATTTTATGTATTTCATCTTTAAAAGCTCCAGTTATTCCGATTATTGTAACAACCTTAAAAAAGAGATAAAAATGTATGTATTTACAAAATATACTGAATATTTTAAATACCGTCATTAAGTAAACCTGATCAGTTACCTCCGTAAGAAATCTTTCAATTTCTTCATTGGTAAAAACGTTCGATTTCTTCGGCAGGTATCCATCATTTTTCCTTTTAAGGAAAGCTCTTAGTTTTGGAAATGTCCCAGTAAGATTTCTGCAAACGCACCTTTAATCCCAGTCCTCACACTGTTACGTGCGGGCAAAAGACGCAAGTCAGGCTCCAGCTCTCGCCCTGAGTGTTACACAGATTTTAAAATTATCCCCGGACGTCCGAATCAGTGTAATTTATCAATACGTAATTACTTTCGCTTTTTACGGTACCATTTACGGCACTTCCGAAAACGAGTAATATTCGGTTTCCCAAAAATCCCGAAAATATCGCTTAAAGTACCGATTAGGGAAATTTCGTCGTATGACGCAATATTGAAAAATCTGCCAAAAGCAAGCGGTTTCGAGAGAAGCAACTGTAATAACTACACCGCTACACCCAGGGACTGACTCAAGCTTTACACCCCCCTACGGGCCAATTTTACTTCGAAAGAGATAAATGTTCAAAACCTTTGTTAGCCACGCTTTAGCTAATCAATTTAGTTTACTGGGGGAGGCCCCCATGAGATGACGCCGTTCATTGTGAAATCCTGTGAAATCAGTTTATATTTTGTATGTTTTATTCGAAGAACTTTACCGATGTAAGAAAATACTGCGTGTACAGGACATTTCCAAAGTATTTTTTGAGGTATTAGCTTAGATTTCATTGTTTTGGGTTCACCTGTGTGTGACCTTGTTTAAAGTTAAGATTGTTCGTTTCAAAATGTGTTTTTTTTATAATGTTGATCTTTGTTCGTTGCCAAATTATAATCATTTAACCATTTTGCATGTATTCTGTCCGCTTCTTTAATTTAAATTAAATGCCTTTTTAAACTCAACTCTATTTTATTTTGATCCCTGTTAAAAGAACAATTGCGTGAAAAGGTAAGTTCCATCACACACAACCTTCGGATTGGCCGTTCAAAGTAAGGTGAAGCTGGAGCAGTGCCGGATCTAGTGATATTCCCGTTGGCACCCTCACTTATTACGACTTTATTCCGAATTTGATCAAATTTAAGCGCGGTGTATTTTACAAAAAGGAACCCCCCTCCTCCTCTAAGCTACGCTAGGGCATGTCGTTGTTTATGTGTCACAATTCCGTTTAAGCCCCTGGCAGTTTTTCAGGTATCAACTGCAATGCATTTGCATTCGCTGCATCTTCAATCTCTCCTGAAACTTCCTCGTTAGAAACATCCATATTTTAGTCGAAACGCAATGAAATTTTCTCAAGTTCACGTGAAAACTAGGAGTTATCAAACTCTTTCCTGGTTATATCAATTTTTATTGCTTCCTGGGTAACTATTACTGAGCCGCTGAGATAGGTTCTATTTTCACAGATATAAACATTACTTCGACGGAAGTCGAAATGTCATCAAATGTATGCTGAATCTTCGATATGATTTTAGAGTGTTGGTAGTAGGAAAAACTTTGTATGCACCTTGGGAAGTAATTAGATTTTACGTCCGCGAATGTTTTTGAACATCTGCATGAGCATTGTGGCAAGATGGCGGGCGCATCGGACGGGCGTGGCGAAGGTCCGTGCGGAAAGTGCAATAACAAAGTGGAGGACGACGGAAAAGGTATAAAATGCGGAGGAATATGTGATAGAGATTATCATGCTTCATGTGTTAAATTAACAGTACCGAAGCTTAATAAAATTAAAGAACTTAAAGACTTTGTGTGTTGGTTGTGTGCCGGTTGCAAACAAGTGCTAAACAACTTGAAGGTAGTAACAAACCCACTAGCCCAAACAGAACCGGACTCGATAATAACACTAAATAGCGAAACAAGGGACAAAATCAACAACATAGAAAAAGTGCTGGAAAAGATTGTATCTCTAGAGAATAAATGTGATAACATTGCCACAAATCTAGAAAACAACAGTTTTATTAAGAAAACATTTGCGGATGCAACAAAACTGCAAGAACCCACAATGAATCAACCTACCGATAAAAACAAAAATATTCATGGAATAATAATCAAACCAAAGACTCCCCAACAGTTTAATAATACGAAAGCTGAAGTACAAAATAAAGTTAATCCGTATAAAGCCAGAGCAGGAGTAGCATCACTAAAACCGACAAGAAAAGGTGGTCTAATCCTAAAAAGCAACGACTTAGAAGCAACAATAAGACTGAAGCAGCTTGCGGAAAAGGAGTTAGGAGAACAGTACACAGTAGAATTAACGAAAATGAAGAACCCTAAATTAGTGATCACCGGAGTAGACCGAAACTACAACACAGAAGAGCTACTTGAAGAGATGATAGCGTTAAATCACTTCGTCACCGAAGAAGATAAAATAAAAGTAGTATACAGTCGGCAACAAAAGAAAAACCCAAATTGCTGGATCATTTATCTAGAAGCAACAGGCGCAACTTTTAATAAAATATGCAACAGAGACATCAACGTTGGATGGAAATCACACAAGGTCAAGGAAGATTTGAATATTCAAAGATGCTATAAGTGCCATCAATATAACCACAAAACAAGTGAGTGTAAAAGCATTAACGTAGTTTGTAGTTATTGTACAGGAAATCATACTGTAGAACATTGTAATCTTTTAAACGAAAAACCTAAATGTACTAATTGTATGCATGTCGTAAATAATTATAAAATGGAAAGAGATATAAATCACACTGCTGACAGTGTCACATGTCCAACTTATAGAAAGAAAGTCACTATTGCTCGCGAACAAACAGATTACAGTAAAACAGAATTATAAATCTTCTTTATGGACGAAATTCTAAAAGAACTGGAGCACAATGGAGTTAAAACCCAAACAATAGAGAATATAAAAGAGCTCGATAAAATATTAATAAATAAAGAAGACAAAGCAGTCATTAGTATCTTTCACCAGAACATTAGGAGCATGGCAAAAAATATAGACGAATTAGAATTAACTTTAAACGAATCGCAGCATGTTTTTGATGTAATAATACTGACAGAAACATGGGTTATCCATGACCCCACCGTATTTAACATAGAAAATTACGAACTAATTTATAACGAAGGAGATATAAACCAAAACGACGGCGTAATAATGTTTATAAAGAAATCACATGAATATAAAACAGAAATCACTAGCATAAATAATTTAAAAGTCATAAAAGCATCAATAAAATACGCAACGAAAACAATAGACATATCAGCGATATACAGACCCCCATCAACTTGCCCTTACGATTTTAATCATAAGCTCACCGACTACCTTAACTCACAAACACATTCCGACTACAATTTCATAGTAGGCGATATAAATATAGACCTACTATCGGATAAAGATTACAGCCAAGAGTACTTAACTATAATAAGCGAGGCAGGTTACCAATCATTAATTAACGAATATACTAGGATAAGAGAAGAAAGTAAATCATGCATAGATCACATATTAATAAAAACAAAGTTCAGTATAAGTAGCTGCAGCCCAATCATATTAAAAAGCAGCATAACAGATCACTACTCCGTAATAAATAAGCTGACTCTAGGCAAATATGATCATGTAATTTGGAAAAAACCTAGACAAATAAATAGAATTGATTATGAAAGGCTAAACAAAGAAATCTCAGAAATAGAATTTGATCGTATAACTAAAGACAATAACAGCGAAACCTCAACAAACATACTAATAGCAAAAATACAACAAGCAATTCAAATTGCTACAACACAGATCAAGCTGCGAAAAGAAGAAATCAAAAGAAAAGCATGGGTAACAACTGGACTGATACGATCTATCAACAATAAACAAAAGCTGTACTCAGCCTACAGACAAAACCCAACTAACAGCGACAATAAACAACAGTACACAAACTACAGAAATATCCTAACTTTATTAATAAAAACAGCAAAAAATAATTATCTCAAAAAACAAGCAGAAAGAAACAACAGCATGAAGAACCTCTGGCAAACAGTAAACTCATTAAATGGCAATGAAAGCAAACAGAGTAACACTATAAAAGAAATACGGAATGATAGGGGAGACAAGTTAACAGGCGAAAAAGAAATAGCAAACGTATTTAACACATTTTACACAAAGCTAGGCAAAAATCTGGCGAGTCAAATAAAGCCAACACCAGGCTACATACCAGAAGGAATACATCACCTCCCACAATCAATATTCCTTGCACCAACCTCCAAAACTGAAATAGAAAAATACATAAGAGAATTGAAAGAAAATACAGCACCTGGGAAAGATGAAATTACAACAAAAGTTCTGAAGAGAATTTCAGACGTCATAGCTGAACCTTTATCAAACTTAATAAATAAAATTATCACAGAAGGAACATGTCCAGTAGCATTTAAAACAGCCATTATCAAACCATTATACAAAAATGGCGAAAAGAGTCTCCCAGAAAATTACCGACCCATCTCACTGATTTCAAACATAGCAAAAATATTCGAAAAAGTGATTAAGCAAAGATTAACACAATACCTAAAAAAACATGACGTAATAGACCAGGCGCAATTTGGATTTCAAGAAGGCAAGTCGACGCAAGATGCAATAATAGAGTTAAAAGAAGCCATACAGGGAGCACTAGACAACAGCAAACCGGCGTTAGTAATCTTTTTAGACCTAGCAAAAGCTTTCGACACCGTCAACCACTCACAACTATTAAACACATTAGATAAGCTGGGCATAAGAGGAACACCATATAAGCTCATGGAAAGCTACTTGCAAGGCCGGCCACAGTATGTAAAAATAGGTAATAGCTTAAGTAATAAAACGGAAGTAGAATGTGGAGTACCTCAAGGTACAGTATTGGGTCCCATTTTATTTACGCTATACGTAAACGGGCTGTTCTCTTTAGCTACAGAAGGAAAAATAATATCCTATGCCGATGATACGGCAATTTTTTACACAGACCATACATGGACCAACCTAAAAGAAAAAGCTGAACGTGACATAACAAAAATCAGCAACTGGTTTGATCACAAACTACTCACAATAAATTACAAGAAAACGAAATATGTTGCATTCACGTGCACAAGAAGAACAAAGCCTGAATTTAAGAAATTAACACTTAAAAAACAAAATACGACAACAGCGGAAATAGAATCGGTAAGTTCAATGAGATATTTGGGAATAAACATAGATGAACACCTACATTGGAACGAACAAATAAAAAAACTAGAAAAACAACTTAGAGCTGTCCTATATAAATTTAAGATAATAAGTCAATTCCTCAACTTAAAGAACCTAAAACACATATACTACGCGCTAGTAGAATCAGTCATTCAATATGGAATAGCAGCATGGGGAATGGTAGCCACTACAAGATACAAGCGAATAGAAATCCTCCAGAAAAGGTTTTTGAAAATCATGTATAAAAGACAATATAATTATCCAACCGAACCATTGTACAAAGAAGCAGAAATATTAGATCCGAGAGGTTTATATCTAAAGGCAGTACTAATATATCAACACAAACGAATTAACACATTAGAAAATATAAACCACAAATATGCAACGAGGAACAAAGAGGGCAATAAATATATAATAAAGAGAGTAAACAAAACTGTAGGTCAAAAATCTTTGGAGTACCAAGGCGCTCGGCTAATAAATATGCTGCCGCAGGAACTGAGGAAAATAAAAACACCAGCCTCATTCAAATGCAAAATTAAGAATTGGTTAATCAAACAAAACAGGGAATTTCTGCATTCCCTCATCGACATAAACAATGTTTACATGTAGATAAGTAATTTAAACAATTCTTTTACTTTTAGTGCAATACATATAGCCTATTAATTTAAGCAAATACCTTATTTGTTACAATATTATTACTAATTAGTTAGGGATGAAATTAGAACTGTAAGATAGTTAAGAGGGTACCTATGTTTTTCATTTGTACCAAAATAATGTTAACACAGAGTTACCAATAACGTAGAGGCAGACAGGCTCGTGCACAAGCTATGCTTTTTACGAGTTTTACACGGTGTATTCTACAGGAAAGAAATTTCCTATAAGACTCATTCATAATAAATTGATTATTGTAAGAACTTTTTTTTTGACATGTATGATTATAAATTGAATAAACGATATTATTATTATTATTATTATTAAATCATTAAAAAATCTGTTCGAAGAATAATTTTTACGTACAATTAATTTAATTTATTGGTGTTAGTTAAGTAATAACCTTCATTCAATAAAAAAAATAGATGTTAACAGCAACGCATTTATTATCTTAGAATTGTTTGGAAAGCGCCGACTTTACGGTGTAAATCCCACGACAATTTTGCAGGTATGGTTTTGATTTTAATCCTACTTTGGTCCTCTTGCATTACGACTATTATAGGTTTAAGTTGGGTAGCGTTGCCAAATTAATAAACTTTCAATTGGTAATAATTTAAAAACTCTTCGTCGAAGACCAAATTGGTACTAGAGTTTTTTACTCGGCTTTGAACGTAGAAGCGCGTGATGTAAATATTATCCTTTTTTAATACACTCTGTATGTAACACATACACTGTGTTTCAAAATGTAGTGCCAAAAATGTACCTACCGTTCAAAACAAAAATTATCTGAAAAGCAAGAAAATAAAAAAAATACAAGTCAGATTTTGAAAAATGTATAAACTAAAGTCGGCTCAAACGATTTTGTTTAAATTTTTCTCATCGATAGTGGCCCAGTGACCAAAACTCCGACTTGGGTTGTGGTCGGCGTTTTGGACAAGGCTCATAGGTGCGTTTGTGGACATTTTGCCGTATGGCCAAAACGCCGAATCGATGTGCAGTCGGCGTTTTGGGTCAAATACAAATTTAGATTCGTATTCCAGTTTCTGTAAGTGTGTTCTCGCTACAGAGCCCCATCCTATTATACCATAGCGAAGCAGGGATTCTACCAGTGTATCATGCACTAGTAGAATCCCTGCTTCGCTATGGTATAATAGGATGGGGCTCTGTAGCGAGAACACACTTACAGAAACTGGAAGTCATACAAAAACGTTTCATAAAAATCATGCTTGATAAGAGTAATAATTACCCAACCACTCTTTTATACTCGGAATCAAAAATACCCTGTTTACGTGTAATGTACTTCCAAAGTATAATAACTCGACAATATAAAAATAAAAGTGAGTTAAAAAGAATAGAACATCCACATAATACCCGACACAAAATGAAGAAAAATAGTGAAATAATTAGGGTAGACAAAAAAATAGGACAGAAATCCATTAAGTTCTTAGGGCCGAGACTATTCAATATAATACCACAAGAAATAAGAGAAATTAAAACATTAGGTAAATTTAAGAATAAAGTAAAAAGTTGGATAAGAGAAGATAGGCAGCTTATTGTTACAACGATTGAAACGTTCCTATAAAAAAGTTTAGATTTATTAATATAATTATACTATTTTATTTAGGTTGTACGAGTAGTCTTACTGTTCTTATCCTTTTCACTTTTACTTTACCATTTAGATGTGTAGTGCAATAAAATAAACTGTGCAATTAAATAAACAATTTAGTTGATAAGACTGATTAAATTAAGTATAACAATTAAGAGAAATGTTACTTTAGACTTAGTTACAATCCAACAGCTCACGCACAAGCACAGCTTCTGTGAGTTTTTTTTTGCGTTAGCAATACTAGTTTATTTAAAACATTACCGACTAGGACAAAATAATCTAATGATCTGCCAATTGTAAAATGTTGTTACAAAACAAATAAGTTGTATAGATGTTGTTTTTTATGTTTGAATAAACCTTATTATTATTAATAATACTTTCTAGAAGATCCCAGATAAAAAAGACCTTTTCGGATCGTTTAATACATGTGAAGCTCCCGGGCCAAGTCGAACCCAAAAGTAAAACGATGCTCCACCTAACATATGCGGAGTCGGATCAAGTCGAAATCATGAAAACAAAGCATCAAGAAATAATGTTTCGGTTTAGAAAATAAGACCATTTCCACAGTATGAGAGACCAGAAAATAGAAAAGGACGGAAAATGACCTCAAGTGTAATTACAGGCACTACTCTAAAAAGAATACTAGAAGAAAAACTTGAAATTGGATAAACTGAAACAAAAGAATAAAACGATGCGAATCGAAAAACGCGAAAAAGCATATAAAAAGAATCCTAAAGGAGTTAAATCACAGCGCAAAAGTGAAAATAAAGAGACGACGTGTCCAGGTTGTGAAGAAGTCTACGAAGAGCCATCAACAGAAGATTGGATTCAGTGCTCAAAATGCAAACACTGGTGGCATGAATCCTGTAGTAGTTACTCAGGCACAACAATGTTTACATGCGATTTTTTATACAGTTGTTTAGTTTTTTATGTATTGTTTGACATTTTTACTTAACTAATTGTTTATGAATTCAGATAAAACAAAAGATATAGAAAAATAAATGTGAAGTTCTAAAAAAAATGATGTTTTGCTTAACATCGCCAACTTACCCGACCTTCCCTATGTATTATATAAATAAACACCTTCTAGTTTTTGTTCACTTTATGTGTTTTTTTTTATTTTCTTTGTGTCGAATTTTCTATATAACGAATTTTTTTCGCGGTCCTTTGACACTTCGATATATGGAAGTTCGACTGCAGTTTTCCATTTAAAATGTATAGGTAGTGGACAAGCGATAGATACCTACATACAATCTGCATGATTAACTTAAACTTCTAACTAGAATATCAGTTCCAGTACTCCAAAAAGAACCAGAAGCCTGTGTTGCAGACAACAATAGTAAGTTTGAACATTTGCAGCTTCCATCGTATCATCGTACCAGTAAGTAAATAACTCCCGTTGACATTTTTTTATTAATGTTTATTTCTGTTTACAATCTGTATTAACATTATAATAAATAAAGGTTATGTTAATGTTATAATAATAACCGGACATGACTAGTGACGTGGGAGAGGCATT
>JABXWE010102151.1:0-10101 GCA_014611495.1 Limonius californicus
TACTTCGCCGGCTTACTTGGCATGTATTGAATAAAACTGCAACGTCCTCTGAATGCCAACAACTGCTCGTCAATTGTTGCAAGTTCTTTGGGAATCATAACCTTTCGACACTGAACAAGAAATAATTCCCAAACATGTCGTATAGGAGCGAATTTGTCAGTCTCCGCTCTAACAGCTCTTGTCCTTTTGTCGTCAAATCTGAGAAATCTTCTAATGCCTTCGAAACGATTCACAGACATCGTTGCCCTGTACATTGGGTTAGAACACTTGTCGAGGAATAATTCTCTCACCGGAACATCCCAACTTTTTTCTGCCCCTGCCAAAAGTAACAATCCAAAGAAAGCATTTATCTCCACCAATTGAATGTCCGGCCATGTTTTTCCCTTTCCCTTTTTCTCATATTCACGTTTCGCTTCTCTATTTGTGCAAAGTATAATTTCATTCGCTATTTCTGGAGTTATAAATTTATCCCAGGCACACTTCAGAGATAATATTTCGTTTTTTTTTGCGTGCGCCTGGCGTAAATCTAATAATGTTAGCTGGTTTGGTTTTTCCTTGAGCAGGAACAGTAGAGGTCCACTTGAAACCATTTCGACCTTGCCCCACTATAAAAGTTAGCGACTGCGCAATTTCCTCGCAAGCGCAACGTTAGGACTAAAATACATGTGAGTCTGATAGACTCATGCTATGCAGTAAACGAGTAGATATAGATTATATTTTTTTCCTTAAACAACAAAATTAATTTTTCAAGTTTGAGTACAAATTAGAATCCGTAACGGTGGTCTAGAGGCACTTATAAAAGGACAAAGCAACAATGCCCATTATTTCACAACTAAGACAAGTGTAAGTCGGCAGTGAGTCTTTTAGACTCATGGTATGCATCCTAGGGTTAAAGATAGCGGATATTCATTTAGAAACAAACCAAACTCGGACACGTGAGGCACATTTAAAGCAGGCATATTTTTATGTAGGTTAGATTGTTCTCGTAAGTACATTATATACGCATTCTTCTGTAAAAAAATAATATGCTAAATATTAAGCATTAAGTTAAAATGCTTTGTCTTCGTTTCAATATACTAGTTTCCGTTGTACTATTTATTTGCTGCGTCCCCCTTTGAGTACTTTTGCCCCCCCCCCCAGGTAGGCGCGCCTGACAATTTGGAAACGCTGGTTTAAGACTTCTAATGAAATTAGAAACATTGCCGTTAATAATGGAGTTAAAAATGTATTTAGTATACCTAGGTATTCGAAAAAGCAAAGATAACAAAGAATAGAAAATAGTTTGTGTATCTACTAGGAAAAGTTATAGATTTCTGGACGATGGTGGAAACTTTTTGCTCCGATCATTAATTAATATTTTATTATTTTTTATGTACAAAACATTAGATAATTCTTACTACTTAGTGCAGAAAATAATACATAGAGGGCGTTGTACGGATACCTAGTAAATATCTATCATTACTTTCTTCTTCTTACCTATGCTTACAAGTTAAATTCTCAAGGTATATTGGGGTTGTTATTAAGCCAATTTAAGAAGCAGGCGAATAAATCTTATAGGAAAGCCTTATACTTTTATGGAGAAAGGGGAAAATGTGGTATACCAAAAATGGTGAATATGTTTGCTGACCTCAACCTTGACATCAGACCCGATGAAAATATTAAATATCCGGTCTAGGTCGTGTTTGCGTCCGCGTTTGCCTAGCAACTACTACAACATCATTCACTTTTAGGAGCGAAGACACGCTGGAATGGTAGCATTTTTAGTCCGATGGGAGAAAAGGCATTATTTGAAAATTACACAAAAATTGATGGCGAATGAATTCTCCGTTTAAGCAGGGTAGAAGTAAAATTAAAACTGCTATTGCAATTAAGCACTTAACAACTTCACTGCGTAAGGCAATAAATTATACAGAAAATTGAAATATGTAAATTAGACTACAAATAATCATTTTCATACCAATCACAGCACTTGATGATAACTGATAAATAATCAACTCATAATATTATTTTACTTATAAGAAAACAACACGTGATGATAACTGATAAATTAGTAAACCATAAAATTGTTTTACTTCTGTTTATTTGTATATACCTAATTTGAATGCGTTCTAGTTCTAATCTTCGGCACAGAACATATTTATTAATTGTAATCAAGGGCTAACTGAAGCAACTAAGGCTAATTCAAATACACTCATTGCTAAGTACGTATTTACGATATGATTTTTGTGGGATATTCCTTTGGTACTACTAAATAATGTGGGGATATTTTTAGACTATTTATCTCCATACAAATTATAATTAAAGCAGATACTGTAACCAAAAATGTATCAAAATTGAACTCGTTGGTTAGCCTGCAAAGTCACCAGATTTACTTCGACGGACTTCTTCCTTTGGGACCGTTTAATAATTGCGGTTGATTGTGTTCGACTTTCTCAGCCACGTTTAAAGTAATAGACCAAAATATACTTAGAAAGAGTTATAATTGAAAGTGCTCAAACTTACTTGACTTCATAAGTACGAACGCATCCGTTAATTACTTCAAACTTTTCCTTAAATTTACCATTTTTGTGTAATAGTATGCAATCTGTATATCAAATCTTGCCTTAAGCTTTCCTGATAGGCTAGCGATTGTGGAATTACGACTGATAGTTCACAAACATACCAACTAATAATAAATATCAGCAAATATTGGAGGCCGCTGGAATTAGGCTCATTTATTGTAGGTTCGTAAAATTTCTGTATTATGTATTGCGTCAAAGTCGGGAAAGCGTTATTAAAACAAAGCCTAAAAGAATATATTTATTAAGTCGAATTTTTCGTACCATATTCAAGAAATGCGCTGTCAACCCCATAGATTGCCTTCATTTCACTCATTACTAACAATGTTGAAGACCATCCTGTACAATGGAGTTTCTTTTTCATTGTATATTCTAAAGCAATTTTTAAAACGGAATATTTTTTTAGTAATAACCTTGTAATCACAAATTTGGTTTTGTAAGCTTCTGCTTCACATATACTCAGTGACATGGAAATCGCAACACCAAGAAGGGGCAGGAATTTTTTGACCAAACTTGGCAGAAACGTTTAACTACTAAAAGGTAGCAATTGGTTAAACTTTTAAAGAAAAAGAACAAAATATAAACATAATTTTTATTAATAATGGGTTGGTTCCCCCCTATTGGTTACACACTCCCCCGCTCTTCGTAGCATTTATTCTAGCAGATGGTCGACTTCCTCTTGAGGTATTGTGTCCCAAGCAACCTGTAATTCGTGCTGTAGAGTTTGCAGCGTCTGCGGAGGATGCAGCAAGTTCCTCAGTCTTCTCCCCATAATGTCCCAAACATGCTCGGGGGTGAATGATGGGGAGATTGACATTATCATCTGCAAATCGATCCATAGAACTTCTTGCAATATAGGGACGGGCATTATCCTGCTGGAAAAGTGAGCCTTACAATTCCTGAAGAAATGGAAGAATATGGGGTTCCACCACCTCATCCACATATCGCTGGACGTTAATATTGCCTCGGATGAATAACAAACGGGACCTACTCCCATAAGTTATAGCACCCCATACCATAATCTCCACAGATTGGTGCACATGCTTCGCAACAGAAAATTCAACATTGCGACGTTCCCCACGTGTTTGTCTGACCCTCATACGGCCATCACGCATTCCCAAATTCGGGATTCATCACTGAGCACCACCCTATGCCACTCTAGGTTCCAGTGCAGTCGCTACCTACACCACTCCAAACGTTGCTATCGGTGTCGAGCCGTTAGTAGTAACACAAGATGTGGCCAATAGGATTTGCAAGCCGAAAGCTCTGATTCTGCGGTAAACCGTTCGAAGGGTTACAGGACGACCTTCATTAGCTAAAAATTGATCGGCAATTAATCTGGTACTGGAGAATCGGTTTCTTGTTGCCATAAGACGAAGATGGCGGTCCTGCACCTCATTTGTTCTCCTTCGCCTCCCGGTTCCTCTTCTGCGAAGTTCCTGACCCTCCCTAGTACATGCCTGGTAGCAGCGCATGATGGTGAATTGGTTCCGGTTAAGGCGATTTGCAATTTCTCTGAACGAAAAACCACCTTCGCGCAAACCAATAATATGACCTCTGTCGAATTCGCTTAATGGGCGGTAATTTCCACGTTGGCGCACTCTAGGTGTGATCACACCCTCAAAACAAACGATCAAAAGCGAAAACAATAAAGAACTGAACAAAATCTCGCAAAGCATACATCTGATAAAATTGTTAGAAAAAGCTGATAGAACTGTCAGATAAACCATTATCACTTGATTCATAATGAATAAAATTTTAATCAATTGTTACCTCTTAGTAGTTAAACGTTTTTGCCAAGTTTGGTCAACAAATTCTTACCCTTTCTTGGTGTTGCGATTGCCATGTTACTGAGTATATAACACTAAATTCTATTTTTTCTTAAATGACTCTAAAGTTTAAAATTTGGTTTCGAAATGACACTAATCTTACTTTTCGACGTCTAAAACCACCAAGAAGTAGTTATTTATTTATTAAAATTTAGTTTGTTTACTTTCATAGAAATTCCCATACATACAAATGAGTTAATATTTAACATTGTTCTTCTTCTTCTTTGGCTATTACCCCCACGGGTTTGACGTCTTTTGCTTCCGTAGCTCTCTCTCTTGCCAAATCTTCCTCCCTTAAATCTCTATCTTCTATAGTCATTTTTATGTATGATTCCCATCCCAGCGCTCATTGTTAAATATTGATTTGTGTATATTTGTGTTTCGTCAGTATAATTTTTAAAAGTATTATGACACTCTAAAGACGTTAAATATTGTTATACTGTTGTTGAAAACTTTTGCTCCCCACTGCTGGGCATCGGCACTATTTCTGCCACGTGCTTCTCTTCAACAATGCTAAGGTTGTGTTACTTAGTTCCACGCAAAATTTGTTTTGTATCTTTATTTCATTCGGATATAACGACGTTATACTTAATGTTTAATTAGTTTAATTTCATAAAAATATTAGCGTATTCAGTTTTTCCTTATTTAATTTGGCTAATTTCCATAAATATACTTTGTAAGTTAATTGATTTATTTACTTATTGGCATCGCTGCTATAAATAGATTTCTATATGATTTTTTATATACAATTGCAAATAGCAAAAATTTAGTGATAACTTAAACAAAACAGTATAGAAATGGGAAAACATGATAACATTGAAAAATGGTTTTTTAGATTCGAAAACTCACGCATTGAAATATCCTACAATAAATAAACGAAACAAGCTGTCTGCGTATTTGCAACAGTATATTATATGAATTTTCAAACGTCTGATCAGATAAAATGGCCACATGTTATGAAAATATAATAACCTACTCTATGAAATATTTTTTAGAATAAGTGAGCGCAGAAGGATTCTTAATTTCCGCTTTGGGAACCAAGAAAAAACTTTCATTCCCGACGGCTTTTAAATAATATTTTATAGAAGTCAGGCGAACAATGTGATATTCAATAAAATAGAAGCGAGTGTTCTTTATGCGGCGAGACGGTGAATCTAAAAAATCTTTCAAGTGGAATAAGACGCTCTATAAAATAGTATTTGAAATTGTAAAATACGTTGCCATAGGTAGAACTCCCTAAACCCTGTGAAAGTTCCATATTTTAATACGCTAGCTGTATATCTTAAATTTTATTAAGACTGAATAGCACCTTTCTGGGTCTTTTTAGGCAAATTTTAGCACCCTTGTTAATTGTGTTATATAGCAATACGGAATATCGAACTTTCCCAAGCGCTGTAGAATGGTCCAGAAATTGTGACAGTGGGGACATAAGGGGTATAACCATGACACATGTTCAGTTAGGATAGTTTAATAGTAAGCGTAGCTGCGAGTAGACCCGTAATTTTTAGTTTGTTTTCTGTTAGACCTGAGTGGTTTAAAGTTTGTGCAAATATTTGTAAGTATTGAGTCGGGTTTAACGTAATTTTGAGAGTGCAAATACATCTGCGTCTGCAGATAAAGAAATTGCCAATACTCCCAAAGCAAAATCTATACAGGAGCAGATCCTTTCGCAACTTACAAAGAAATTATTTTCTATTCACCTAGACGAGGTAACGAATATTATCGAAGATGCGCATTCGATAGCCTATGTTCGTTATTGAGGTAATGCGTCTATAAGCGAAGAATTACTTTTCTGCAAAGAAATTCAGAAAAGAGCTACATGTACCGATCTGTTTCAAATGACAAATACTTATTATAATAAACTCTATCCTGGAGTAGCAAAACTGTGTTGGTGTTTGTACTGATGGGGCATCGACGATGACAAGAAAATATAAATATGATGGTTTAGAAGCACTTATAAGCAAAAAGAATCCGAATGCCACTTGGCAGCATTGTATGATACATGGGGAATTACTCGCTTCGAAAGAAATCACCCCAGGACTTCCTTTAAGGATAAGACCATTTTCTTCAATGTGCGATGATATGGGGGCGAATGTCGGTGGTTATCATGGGAAAAGTTATACAATGGGTCTTTGAGTTTAGGTAGGAAATATAGGGGTTTTTCAAAGAAGAAAATCACAAAGATGTCAACAGTTTTCTGGACGAACTGCTCATAATGAAACTGGCTTAGTTGACTGACATTACTGAAATCAAATATTTTAAATCCCAGTTGCAAGGAAATACTATTCATATATTACAACTATCACATATAATCAACGATTTTTTTACAAAAAGTTGAACTTTTGCTCAAAGAGGATGAACAGTGAAGACACAGAAATGTTTATTAATTTAACATTTATTAACGATAACAAACTAAGCCATACAACCGCATGTGTCATTTTTAAATGGATAGGACAACATTTAAATACGTTATGTAAATCTTATGAAAATGATAGTCTGCCAACCAAATACGAATGGATAACAAACCCGTTTGAAGTTACACCTACAGATTTATCGTTCGAAGAAGAGGAACAAGTCATTGATTTAAAATCCAATACAGAAAAGAAGAGACCATTTTCGTCGACAACCATTGTAGAGTTTAGGATTAACTCCCAAGTGGATGTTCAGCGTTATTCAAGACAGCTGTGCAGATTATATTGCCATTTCGTACATCTTGTCTTTGTGCATTTGGTTTCTCTGCAGTAGCTTGATTAAAATGGAATAACAGTAACCGTCTCAACATCGAACGGGAACTAGGAGTAGCGGTTATTCATTTACAACCAATATTGGACAAGTTATGTAGCTCAAAACAGACGCATTTAAGTCACTAGTTTTATTTATATAAACTGTTTGTAGGTTTTATATAGTTTTAGATTGTATTGGTAAGTACATTATATATGCATTATTTTGTAAGGAAAAGAATATACTGAACATTAAGCATTAAGTTAAGATGCTTTGTGGTTTTGTAGTTTAAATATACCAATTCCCATTTTCTACTGCGCTTACCTTGGATGACTCCCCCCCCCCCTCACAGTTTGGCACACGCTGATAAGATGTTGACGAAATAGTGTAGAAATTAAATTACATAGGGCAGGCCATGTGTTTAGTTCCTTATTTACCTAATAAATATCATTATCAATTTTAAATATAGAATTATAAGCTGGAAGTATTTATTTCGTTGGCGAAGCAGGCCTCTGTAGTCTAGTGGTTAGCGCATTCGCCTTTAGATCCGAAGGACGCGGGGTCGAACCTGGCCGAGGTCGGTGAAATTTTTCTAGCGGGGAAAAATCTGAAAGTGCGCCTTCTGTCAGATAAGAAGTAAAACCGTAGGTCCCGTGTCACTGTGATGTGTGACACCTTAAAACAAAATCACTACTGGATTTGGAAATACCCCAGATAGACAAAACTGCTAGTTAGGGTGTATAAGCCAATAACAGCTGCAATGCTTAGAGATGCTTGGAAAACCGCGTCCTAGATATCGCTATATCAAACCAACAATCCGTTGGCGAAGGAAAATTCTATAATTTATTTAAAGCTTTGTAACAAAACATTTACTGACGAAATGGTTAATTTTAGGAGGACTACCTAAAGGTTAAAGTTACGCTAGCTGAATCCGTTAACTGAATTCATCAAAACAAACAAGAAAGTCTCAAGAAATATACGTCCATAACCAACTGTTTCAGAGGTAGAGGCGATATATATGGCGGAGATACCTTAAATGCCTGTATCCACAAATTGTTGAATAATATACTGCATGAAGGCAAAGTACCCATAGAGTGGAAATATAGTCTCACTGTGCCAATATTCAAGAAGGGGGACAGAAGCAATCTTGGCAATTTACGCGGTATCACACTATTGAATTCATCACTAAAATTATTCACATCCATCTTGCAGAACTACCTACAAGGTAAAATACCTATAGCAGAAGAACAACAAGGATTTCGAAAGAACAGAAGTACCCTGGATGCAATATTCATCCTAAGACAACTCATTGAAAAATCCATAGAACATAACAAACCTGTGTACTTATGCTTCGTATACTTCACAAAAGCTTTCGACAGAGTTAGAAAAACGGACATTCTGAATACTGTAAATGAAGAAAGCATATCATTACAAATAACAAATGTGATAGATAAATGATAGAAACTCAGACAACATGACAAAGATAATTACTGCAAAAGGGGTCACACAATCCATACATACAAAAACAGGTATACGACAAGGAGATTCTCTCAGTTCTTTTCTTTTCAATCTCATTATGAACAAGTTCATAGAAGCACTGAAGAATAGCGAAGGCTACAGAATGGGAAATAAAAACATCAATGTACCGTGTTATGCAGATGACGCTGTACTGATAGCCAACAATGAAGACAATCTGCAAAGACTACTACACAAGCTCAGTCAAACTGTATAACATGGAGACAAATACATGCGTGTAGAAAGCAAAGTGCAAATATATAAATCAATGGTCCGTTCAATTTTAACCTATGCTAACGAAACGCGTGCAGCAACAAAACAAAAAATGAGCACTACAGACATCTGAGCTTTAAGATCAATATTAAGCATAACACTGCGAGATAGACAGAGAAGCATAGATGTAAGAAGAACATGTATGGTGGAAGACGCAATGAAATGGATGAAGGTTAGGAAGAAGGAATGGAACAACCACGTGGAACGAATGGGAGCAGAGAGATTAGCAAATATAAGCAAAACAAATATACCAACTGATGATGGATAGAAAGCTGGATCTCTTCATAGGCGGAATAACAGGCCAGACAAACAGGGAGACATCCCTAGTCAAAGGAAGAAGAAGAAGAACAGACAAATGTATAGAAAGGAAGGTCTAATTGCAAGGCTATCTAAATCCCCTGATTTTAACTGACTAGATCTTCGTATTACTGCAAACGTTATATTTTCTGTTGTTTAGCTCTATATTTTTCATGTGCTTGCACTCCCCCGCATGTCTAAAGTAGGATTTGACAGTGAGGGTGATTTTGAAGTCTAGTTGATACATAACTTTAAAAATAAGTTTTAACTTTTGGGTCTGATAGTGCGTTATTAAGATTAAAATAATTAATAAATAAATTGTTAGGCAATGGTTTTTGCCTGCTATGAATATTACTTAGATCTATAACGGCTGAAAGTAATTGTAAGGGTTCGAAGGAAGGGTCGTGCATGCCGAAAGACATGAGGCGGTCGAACCTTAAGAGGGGCAAAAGACGGCAGTCTGAAATAGGCAGTGGGGTAGCTAGCTGCGCTAAGCGTGCATGTCTTTGGCTTAATCACTAATTAATAGCGTTTGCGAACATACTAACCGATTGCGATGCGTTTATCCTCTAAGCAGAGGCAAGGTGCGCTATTAGGGTGACCACCTATGTGTTTATATATAAAGATGAGCTGCAATTGCGATATCAGCTAACATAAGCAGTGGCGTCTTTGAGGTGTTATATGTGTTTACCCAAAGGGTTACGTATTATCTACTTAATGTATGTGATTCACAAGCATTGGATGCTATTATCCTTGTGATACAAGATTGGTGTGTCTATGTAAGTAGTAAGTAGCCGGAAACAGTAGCGTAGTGAATATAAGTAGCTATATGAGTAGATAATGTGTGTGGCATGATTAATCATTATTCCCCTAGCAATCATTCGGGAGGTAATCAGTCGGCAGAGGTG
>JABXWE010102152.1:0-11739 GCA_014611495.1 Limonius californicus
GAATTTTTCTTAAAATACCAAATAACTACATACATGCCAGACATTTGTGTTTTTAAATTACGTATCTAAATATTTAAATGGTCTTTTAGATGCCAGGCGGGGTTGTTTGTAGTGTAGCTACATGTAAAAATAATTCAAAAAAAGCAATGGAGCGGGGAGAAAAGCTTTCTTTTTTTCATTTCTCAAAAATCCAAAACTTAGAAAATTAGATTAGAAAATGCTACCGTAAGGATGCATGGGATGTTGTAAATAAGGGAATTTGCAGTAAACATTTTGAACCTCAAGACTTTGAAGATGAATTGCAAGCTAGAATGTTAAATACACAACCAAAGTGTTTGAAAAATGGGAGGTACCTTACTTACATACCTATACTTATATTAAATCTTCTAGTTATGTATATAGGTAATATAAAAGTAGTGGCCAGTAGACATAAGTAGTAGATAGGTTTTTCATTACTATTTTTGTGTTAGTACCTAACCTTCCTAGGTATTTAAACAACTATTGTTTTTAGCTATTCCTTCAATGCACCTTCTTAGTGATACAGAAACACAGGAAAGTGAAACATCTAAGAGGTTTAAACATAAACAAAACCTAACCTCTCTATGGACCTTGCTCTAAAATCTACTTTTGTTCACCGTCTGCGTTGTATCGATGCGCAATTGATCAATTTCGAGTGTTCATCAAAGTTCACAGAGGGCAGAGATGTGACTGATTTACATGTTTATGCCCGTACTTTCTCTTATCTCTTATAACGTGATGTTTCCGTGGCAATAATGCTTGTTTTATGTAAAGTAAATAAATAAAAACGTTACTAACTTATGTATCAACTTAATATTATGATCCTTAAGAGAATTTTACATTATTCAGACACATGATTATTTTGACGGTTTTTTCAATTTCAACTTATTTGCTCATAGACAGAATGTCTTACATAATTCTGGTTCGTGTCATCCATGTTGTGAAGAATTATGTAAAAAATTCATATTGTGAAAGACAGTACATCTACAACATATGGTATTTTTATTTAAAAGAGTGCTTATTAAAACAATTTAAACAAAAATATATTTCAAATATAAATGCACATTTTGATATTTTGTAAATATCCTGTTTAAAGTATAAACAACTTCAAGCGAAGTATTTACTGATTTTTAAATAATTTTGTGTAGGCATACAAGGCGCCTGATTAATTACCTACATACGGTTTTCTGAGATTTTCATTCTAGTAATTAGAAACCAAGTGTAAATTGGTTTGTTTGATTATTGTTTGTTATCTTAAAGCCTTGACTTAGATTCGCAAATGGCGAAAAATAATTACTTATTAACTTTTCCAGATCAGGGTAGGTATTTTGTTTTTTTTATTTATCGGTAGACGGGAGCAACATTTAGGTTTGTCATTGGATGCAAAATTTCCTTGTTACGGCCCTGCTCAGATACGGGTTTAACTTTCAAAATCTATTATCCATCTTGCCTTTTCAGGTGGATTAACAGAATTCATAGTAGCAAAGCCAACCCGGTCGCTTGTACAAGTGTTTTTCATTTTTTCAAGATTTTGAACTGCTTTTGTATGTTTGGTCCACATATTAAGGTGCTCCAGCTTTCATAACCATTCGTTATTTGGCCAAAAATGAATTATTGAAATCATTGTATTTGTTAACTTTCAACAAGTACCTACACTGTTTACATTTTCAAATGGAAGATACAAGATTTTTAAGACGAAATTAAAAAAAATTAAATACCTTCTTGCGTAACACCGACCAAGTAATATTGGACATCTCCAGTACATACAATAACTTTAATGCATTTATGAAAGGAAAATAACCGCATATCCATTTATACTAATGTAGGTGTGTAATATATAATGTTTGTACACATGTTTACATAAAAATTTCAAATATATCAACTGCCAAAGGTATAAGCAAAAAGTCATTGAACTATTCTCACTTCTAGACATAAATATTATTGGGTGCGGGTTTCGGAATTTTTCTTATTATTATGGACCTTGAAATCGTTGTTGTTTTATAAAGGGTATTACAGGTCATTTTGGGTATTCTTCTTGGTAGTTTTCATATTATATTTGTGATACAAAATTATTTTCCAAGGCCTAGGGTCACTCTATAAATAATTCTAATGGTTGTCCAATCGTTCTGTTAAATGTAACAAATAAATTTAAGAGAGACCTTGAAGTGGAGTGCATACGCAACTTCCTTATAAAATACAGCAACAGCTAATAGGGACCCTAAGTAATAATATTTTGTGCAAAATTAAGATATAGAAAAATAGTTCGAATTTCATACATAGTTTGGCTTTTCTACTACAGATGGCTTCCGCTAAAATATCTAATTTTTTGACATGGGACCACAATTTGTTGCGTAATTAATTATGCCCCATAAAAGTTTACTACCACACTTTTAATATTCCATGTTACTTTAGTTAGTTAAAGCTCCTACTGAAGATGGCAGCTTAGTTGCCGAAATACGTATTTAGGTGATTTAAATATCGTGGTGGTAAGGGCTTTTCTAAAGTTTATTAATTAAACCATAACCTCCAATCCAGCCTATCCTAAGTTAAGCTAAGTTTATGATCTTTTACTGGAACCCAAACTGTGTACGCGGTCTTTTGAATAAAAATCTTGTAGTGACGAAGTATTCACTTCTATAAAACATTTTATGATTTTTAAAACACTTAATTTTAGACTATTGTAAGCGTTGAATAGGCATAAAATTATATATTTAGTACTATATTTAAAACAAAACGGACTTTTAAATTTCTCTTAAAATTCCCAAATTATATTATACTGAACAGACTAAAACATTTTACTTAGAACTGGTATTAGGAAGTCATTAAATAGGTTGAAATAGAGGTTGTATGTTCAGAAGTATATTTCATCGCTTTACGGTCACATTTTTCCAATTTTCGGGAAAAGCTAAAATTTCCAGAAGTGTCCAGATGTCCTTTGGCTTATCCCTTTATTACTTCTACCATTTCTCGTTCTTTCTACTTGTATTTGAGAGCTTCATCTATCTAAAAATAACTGCATTGCTGCTTCAATATTACACGTTCTGTTCATCACTCTTTGTCAAAATTGAGCAGACAATCATACAGAAAAACTGCTATACGTTTAGCTTCTATATTTTTAAATTGTGTTCCCTGGGATGCCATGCCATCAATGACAAAATATGTTTTACATTAAAAAAAATGTAAAGGTCTAATAACATTTTTTTCAAAAAGGTTGGGGTCGCTATTAGTCAAAAATTTACATTACCTAAGTACCTAAGTTACAAAGAAATTTGTTAAAGATCTAAAATCGATAGATGCAACAAAAATGTATGCTTAATCACCATCAATAACAGCCTTTTTGTCCCACTGTTGTGCATCGGCCTCTTCTCTGCCACGAGTTTCTCCTCAGTGCTAAGGTAGAAACACAGGGGAACTACAGTTTAATGGCGAATCCGAAAATTGTGTATGCTTGGTTGCAGGACAATATTTTTATAAATCTGCCTAGAAGCCAGAATTGACGTTTTACTCAGAAAGCGAGAGCTCTACCAACTGAGCTACCGCTACTATGTTTAAACATACGAATATTTTTATACAGCGACGACATCTATTTGTTTTCAACCCCCCGAGGCCGCCCTCTTAAGAAAGGATGTTTTAAATTTTAAATTTGAGCTTACTCTAAATGAAATTGTAAAATAGCCATATTTTGTTAATATTGTTGGATACCCGGTGAGGATATGCCACACAGATGTTTAAGCAGGAACTTCTGACACCAGGGCAGCTTTGACTTGGGGAGGCTCCGTACTCCTTTGGAAGTGAACCACTAGAATCTTCTTCGAAGATACAGGTGAACTGTCACACTAGTGATTGCACTTGAATTATAGCAGAACCTTTAGCGTAGAAGTACAGATGGACTGTCACACTACGCAGCACTAACACCACAATAGAATCTTCTTTTTACTAAAGATGCAGGTAAACTGCCAAACTACTATAACCCTTTGTAATCGTTGAGTAAAACAATGGATAATTGTAATTACATCTGATTTATTGAGCACACACACGAGTATAGGTTTCTTACAAGTAACCGTAACAAGTCTTAAAAATGTACTGATTTTAGCTTGGGAGCGAGCTCCTTATATACGAAAAAGAGGGTTGTTTATCTTAATGGTGACATTAATGGGGTGATAAGCTCTTAATTGCAGTAGGATTCCAAATTGCTGCTAATGTGGCTGATGCAACAATATATTTCTAACTATACTGGTAGTAACAACCACCAGTGTTATTTTAAACTGTTTATAACTATATTTAACTTAGAAACATTTTAGTGATGATTCTGTAATAGTAAAAATAATATTAAAGTGCAAATTCTCATGAACATTTGATTTACGACAATACTTTCCTACTGTTTATTATTGGATATTATTTATAGTATTCATCTCATTAAAAAAATTTCTAATAGCGATCCGTTTTCACCAGGCTGAAGGGTTGATGCAGGTTTCAGAACATACACTTCTTCGCCATTCGTGCAGCAGGAAAGTTCGGTTTCCAGTTGCAACATACTTTCTTATACAATTGTTATTCGTTTTCATAAATGAAATTAAACAAATCTTATAATATGTAAAGGGTTATTTACAGTGTTGGGTAGTAACTAAGTAAAAGTAACTCGTTACTAGTAACTAGTTACTTTTCAGTAACTTAATAGTAACTTAATTACTTTTGTGTTTTCAGTAATTGTAACTATAACACGTTACAATTATTTAGTAACTTTAGTAACTGAATATGACAAGTTACATTTTCATGCTACAAACGTAAAATATTTTAAAATGTTCGGTTTTTAATGCGTAGTGTTTAAGAAATTATACTTGAAGCTGAAGAATTTGTTGAAATTTCGAATGCTTTAGTATGCAAATGCTAATACCGAACACAGGAATACCTTCTTGTACTTAGTCGATAATAAATAATATTTTATGGAACCTATTTGTGTGGTGACAGCTTTTTCCAGTAATCTTTAATCCTTTAACAACTAGAAGCTCTCTGAGCAGGTATGCGGATTACTGGGAAGTACATTTATAACGCCTGTGTGCAGATTAGGGGTGTCTAATTCAGACGAAAATACATTCATCGTCTCTATATTTCAATAATAACGAAAAATAAAATAGAATCCTGGGAAAATCCCAAAAACATCGTTGAACCAGCGCCTCTAAGCTCTAAACCTGTTCCTTCCCCTATGTATAGAATATTTGCTAATAAACAAATGCTTATAAATGTGTGTTTCTGTTGATATTAAGTTGGTAGTAATTGCATGTAGCGTCTCATAAAAAAAGGTAACTTAAAAAATAAAGAGTTACTTTATGGTAACTTAGTAACGTATTCAAGTTACTTTTATAATTCTGTAACTTAGTAACTTACTTAGTTACTTTTTTGCCGAGTAACTGACTAACTTACTTAGTTACTTTTTTAGAGTAACTTACCCAACACTGTCTAATGCGACCGTAATTCGAGGAGTGCCATTAATTTGATCCCCAATGGCAAATGGAGACCGGGACCCAGTACCGACCACCCACGGAATTAGAAAAATTTCCGATTTTATATTTTTTTAATTTGAAAAGCCTACACACCTGAAGACCTATTTTTTATGTTTTTTTGATTTGTTATAAATTTACTATTTAGTTTTTTATAAAATAATAAAGAACTAAGTATTTTGATAATGCTTTACCGGCTTTAGAATTTGCAAATTCTTTAATAATTTTTGGAAAATCAGCTTTTCGTGCATAGTCACAATTTATATTCACGATTGACAATAAAGTTTCTTTCAGCGGGAGCAACAAAAGCGGGCAAACTCAAAAATATTCTAAGAATAATTTGATAAATTTGAAAACACTTGCATGAAATTCGCTTTAAAAATGTTTTTCAGTAAATTTTCAGGTGAAGGATCTATGTCAAAATTTGTTCTATAAATATTCTTTCAAAATATAAATTTATCATGTGCGGCGTTATCAACAGTGCAATTGTTTTACTTTTTATAACGCCGCTTGCACAATGGATATGAAATGGGAAGTGTGTGTTGATGAGCAAGTAAACAAGAAAATAATAGAAGTGCATTAAACACGGGAATATATTTATGTAATATATAAATAATTTTCGGGGCGCCGGACTCCTGGAGCCCTCGGGGTCCGGGTTATTTGGCCCTCCTAGCCCCCTCCCCCCTCTATTTTGCCATGGGTACTGAACATTTCTAGAAAACGTTTCTACAACATGGAGGGGAATCATCATGATTCATAAGGTAGCATTCCTCAATCAACCCCTTAGGTTCTAGGCCCCCTAACAAAAAAATTTCAAATGCTACCGCCCATTTTGTGATACGTCATTGAAAATTTAATATAAAATGCTATTCAAGAGTAGCAAACATATTTTTCCTGACTCGCCTTAGAAGAACAGAATTGATCCCAAGATCTCCAAATTTTGATCCCATTAGACTTCTTTCTATAGGGACAGTTCAAATTTATTGTCTACAAAACTCAGCTTCAGACCATCGCACAACTACGACAAGGAATTATTCCGAACTATTTCACAACTAACCTTCCAAAATGTTCGGAGAGAAGTAGATTTTACTATCGCCTGGAGAATACAGGAAATAATTTTAAACATTTAGACTAAGATTTTAAAATTTGAATTATAATAATTGGTTGATAACCTTTCCAGTTCTATTTTTTAATTTTTACTAATCGAGTGAGCAAAAAAATGTTTGCTACTATTGAATAGCATTTTGTAAGAGCTTTAAGATGACGTATCACATAGTGAGTGTTTCCATTTGAAATTTTTGTATTGGTGTACCTAGAGCGTTGGAGGTAGAAAGGGGAAGGTTACGTTATGAATCATTAGTCATAATCATTCCCCTTCTATGTTGTAGAAACGTTTTCCAGAAAAGGTCACACTACCTATAATACTTCCAGAGGTATAACATGTTGTTGGTTTTCAAATTGCAAACCCGGTATATATATTTGAATTTTTTGATCATCATGACTTTAAAAATGTGGGGTTACAAAATTAACGTCATGAGATACCCTGTATATGAAACAAGTAACAAAATACTAACAGTTTTCAGTTAATTCAAACTAGTGAAGATAATAAGAGCAACGTTGCTACAAAAGTAATATTTTGCTACACTTATAATTTAACTAAATATAATTTGAGAACATTGTAATTATATTAGGAATGGAATTTAGCTATACAAAGTTTGAAAACCGAGAAGGGAAAAGCAACCACTCTTTAATAATGAGTAATCGAGTTTGCCAGAAAAAATGTATTATTCTGCCCCTCGAAATTGACGTGAAAGAAAAATCAATCTGCGATGAAATTGGTTCTGGCTGATATATTTGAAATAATATGAAATGAATACGAAGCAAAGATGGAGAAACCATTCGCTTGATTAAAAATCTTAAGTGTCATTAATTCTCAATAAAATTAATCGTTAACTTCAGTTTCGTAGTAATACCTACTAATGTTTATCGCTCTTGCAGATCATTACCCAAAGTAATCTAAAAACTGTTCATCTTTGCTAAATCCCTAAAGAGTTTCTGGACGTTCCATTATTGAACTCTAGAGGTTAATTTTGTAGATGTACTATGCAAATTTTAAAGTTAATGAAGCTTGCAACGAGGGCTGATCGCTGATCCTAAAAATTGTGACGTCATACGGGTATTTTCGGCGCTATTCAAGGTTATTGATGTTTCTCATAGTGAGCGTATTTCAGTTTCTAGAGCTTTTACCTAGTCTGCTTTACTGCCATTCTGATAGGATCTATGAAACAAAGCATTTAGATAGCGGCTTGTGCTGTGCTGTGGTTTCCTGATAAAATTTTAATAGCATGCTGGTCGTTAGCGGCAACGTTATATTATTAGTTTAATTATGAAATCACCGGTCTGATTTGTTATTAAAGTCAGAGTAGAATTAGTAATTTTATATGAGGGCTTGAAAAGAATATTGCGTAGTTAGCACTTGAGTTTTTAATGATGTGGGATTTTATTAATGAAACTTGCCGAAAGACAATTTGATTTTGAAATAATAGACACTGCCTTGAATAAGGTTTGGACTAAATGACACACAGTATTTTTCACTATGTAAAGTAAATTAGTAAATGGAAATATAAAGAAGAACAATGTTAGGATGTGCAGCGTAAGGTATAATAAAACATATAATAGATATGAAAATACAACTACATCTAAAGACAGAGTTATATAATCAGTACAACCCTACAACCACAATATATGGAATAGTAACGTGGGTGCCCACAAAGAAAATAATACGCAAAATAAGAATACATTAGTCACCCACTCAAAGGAAGATATTGGGAATGACTTTAAAGAATTGGATGGCAGACCAGTGGTTTAGGGAAGAAACGGGAGTTGACGACACAAGAATTACACCTCTGAAATAGAACTAGACGAGCTACATAATTAGAAGGAATAACAGCTGGTGCGAAAAAATAATAATAGATATGCGGAGAACGACGGAGCATTGGAGGACCGCAGTAGAGATGTCCTAAAGAAGATAGGAGTTCCAAACTGTTACAAAGTAGCGCAGAACAGAGACGTTTGAAAAAATCTAAGGGAGTCCTATGTCCGACAATGGGCAGACAACGGATGCTGAAGATGGAGATAGCGTTTCTTCAAATAGTATTTCAGGATTTACATAGTCAGCGAACAGTGTGATATGACGATTGTATGTAGCAAACTACGATTAATCTAACAAATAAGTGTTAGCATTCTTGGATCTGTCTTTAATTTATAAATATCTTAAAAATATTATTAAAAGCTCAAGTTTTGAATCCCATATACCATTTTGTTCAGAGGGTCAAGCCTTATCAAGCTAGCAAATGTTTGCACTTTCATCACTTGCTTTATAATCGATTTTAATAAACTTCATGAATAAATAATACAGTATAAAGAAGCAAATTTAGGGGCTTGAAGTATTAATAGCTTTGCAGTTATAGAGTTGATTGAGATCTCAATCAACGGTTATAGCCTATCCAATTATGAGCATTTTCTTCTCTCAAACATGCAGTTCTTGGGTTAAATAAATGTAGGTGTCTTCTCATGTTCATTCTATGGATCGTTACAATTTTTTATTTTAATTCCTATATAGAACATTTTACCACACCTTTGCCGTCTCAGTGGAATGTGTATTATTTTGTCTGCATCGGCGGACAAATTTCTTGGAACGCACGCGGTTAATCGGTTAATTTTGAGAACTGTTCTAGCTGGCTTGCTTGAAGCGGCTCTAAAAACAAAGGATCGGGCTCAGAATCTTGAGGTGTCCAGACGTTTGTACCCGGAGTTAGGGGTTAACAATTGTTCCTGAAATTAGTAATAGGTTTTACCGTTTTCCGTTTTAAAATCGAGGAAAAGTAGAATTATACATATACAGGAATCAATGATTTATTGCCGTTTCTCATTTTGTTTTGATAAATAAAAATGAACCCCCATTCAATCTTTTAACGTTATCGCCGTTTCAACAAAAACTCGTTGCCTTTGTTCATCGTTTCTGGTTGATTTGAAACATTAAGTTCCCATGTTTCTGAAAACTAGTGATTATGGGCAACTTCGGGCCTCGGTGGTCTAGCGCGGCAACGCGTTGCCACTCGAGACCACACCGAATTGTAGTCGTGCCGCTGTGGTTTCGAATCTCAGCTGGGGCGACCGCATTTCGGTTAGTTAAGTTTAGGGTGGATGCTGCATGAATGGTTAGTGTGTAAGGGACGCCCGCACTCCCCTGAAGTAATGCGAAAGCGGTTCCGGGGGGGGGGGATGGTAGTATGAAAAAACGAGAAAAAAAATATAGTGTAACCTATCGTAATCGTCATTGTTCTCTCTTGTGACTAATAATGACATCATCTGAATTGCCGCCGCCGTCGTCTGTTCCTATCGTCGTTTACTCAGAGGCGTCCATCAAATGAAGAAAAAAAAAGCAAACGTCTTTGAGCTTCCTCAACTTTATTGCCAAACAGTGATTTCTTGTTGTAAAGTGCTTCGATTTGTGGAAAATAGTAGTAGCCCTATTTCTATAATTAAAGCAACCTCCTGTTGCGAATTGTTTGATAATTTAATAACCAATTGTACTTGTTATATGAACTCAACTGTTATTGGGCATGCAGCTCTTTATGTGATCTTAATGTAAATATCGTTTGCCATTGTACTAATTATTTGGTAATGAGTTCAATGTATTCATAACCATTATTTAAAATTTATAACTTGTAACTTTTTATGTGTTTTACTTTATGTATGTATTTTGCAAGAAGTATTTAGATACCGAAGAAGCACAATAAGATAGGTTTGATTCCACATAATCTTTTGGGTTGGCCCTTTTACAACTGCTGTGACTTGTAAGGGTGGCACCTACTTATGTTGACTGATCCTGTGCGTTATAACAATTGATACTACCTATCTTTTTGGCGTAAGCGTTCTCCGTGAATCCCTCTACTCCATGAGCCAGAAGCCTTATCCATCGGTTTTGTTGGGGGTTGACGAAAATGATCGATTTAAAAGGTGAATTATGCTTTCATACAGTATAAAGGGTCAAATAGGTAGAGAAACAATCTTCGCCAAATATAAAAGTGTATTTAGATCAAACTTCGACAGGAAATAGAAGTTAATGTCACAATTTTAATATTACGTTTCGCCACATGAAATTGGGCTTCTTCAGAAAATACTGTATATGAAATAAAACAAAAAAGACAAAGTTAGATTAAGGAACGCATTATTCTTTTGCAAACACTTACCATTAATATTTAATATATTACTTAGCACATATTATAATACATATGACGCGAGATAACAGGAACAACAAAAAATTATACACTTAGTTAAAATAATAGAACAATAACATTTAAAATTCTTAATTTTGACTAGTATTGTAATTTTTATTAATATGGCTGCAGTACCAGCAAATGGAAGACGGAAATAAACAATTTTCGATATACACATGTTAAATGTGGGGGGCATGCGTAGTTAGAAATAGCCTTAACTGATCACTGTTACCAACTTTTTCATAATTTTGATTTTAAATCTCCTAAAATTCTTCATAAAGAAACAGCTTTGAAAAAAAGGCTTTGCCTTGAAATGATCGAAATTCAAAAAAGTCCCAATGCTATTAATTATAGAACTGATATTGAAAATCTAAGTACCATTTATCATAACTTACTCAAATAAATGTCTTATTTCGGTTTATCTATTAATATATATTATATTTTCAAAATTTTGCTTATATACGTAAAATTGTATTATTATATTTAAAATTATTTATTTTTATTACGTCCCTGTTTCAAATTTATTAATGCGCGATGCACTATTTCTAACTACGCATGCCCCCACATTTAACATGTGTATATCGAAAATTGTTTATTTCCGTCTTCCATTTGCTGGTACTGCAGCCATATTAATAAAAATTACAATACTAGTCAAAATTAAGAATTTTAAATGTTATTGTTCTATTATTTTAACTAAGTGTATAATTTTTTGTTGTTCCTGTTATCTCGCGTCATATGTATTATAATATGTGCTAAGTAATATATTAAATATTAATGGTAAGTGTTTGCAAAAGAATAATGCGTTCCTTAATCTAACTTTGTCTTTTTTGTTTTATTTCATATACAGTATTTTCTGAAGAAGCCCAATTTCATGTGGCGAAACGTAATATTAAAATTGTGACATTAACTTCTATTTCCTGTCGAAGTTTGATCTAAATACA
>JABXWE010102153.1:0-49401 GCA_014611495.1 Limonius californicus
CGTCCCTGTTTCAAATTTATTAATGCGCGATGCACTATTTCTAACTACGCATGCCCCCCACATTTAACATGTGTATATCGAAATTTGTTTATTTCCGTCTTCCATTTGCTGGTACTGCAGCCATATTAATAAAAATTACAATACTAGTCAAAATTAAGAATTTTAAATGTTATTGTTCTATTATTTTAACTAAATGTATAATTTTTTGTTGTTCCTGTTATCTCGCGTCATATGTATTATAATATGTGCCCAGTAATATATTAAATATTAATGGTAAGTGTTTGCAAAAGAATGATGCGTTCCTTAATCTAACTTTGTCTTTTTTGTTTTATTTCATATACAGTATTTTCTGAAGAAGCCCAATTTCATGTGGCGAAACGTAATATTAAAATTGTGACATTAACTTCTATTTCCTGTCGAAGTTTGATCTAAATACACTTTTATATTTGGCGAAGATTGTTTCTCTACCTATTTGACCCTTTAATATGTAAACCACGCCAAAAAACAAACATATTTACTATTAATATTTTGGAATCCTATTAATGACACGATTCAGTACGAGGTTAACAATTCGATTAATATAGGTACAATAACAAAGCGATCTATTTTATCAACCATATGTCAAATATTTGACCCTTTGGGATTATTAGGCCCCATAATTATTGTTGCAAAAATTATTATGCAGGAATTATGGAAATCAAATATTTCTTGGGATGAAAAGGTACCCGATTCTTTGAGAACTAAGTGGTCGGCCTTTAAGCAAACGTTGCCAGTTATAAATGAATTTAAAATACCACGCCATGCTGTAATATCCCATTATATTACCATCGAGTTACACGGATTTAGCGACGCATCTGAAAGGGCTTACGGAGCGTGTTTATATATTCGAAGCATTTCAAGGTTAAAGGGTATTAATTCAACAATTCTTTGTGCCAAATCACGAGTTGCCCCTCTTAAACAAATTACCCTACCGCGATTAGAATTATGCGGAGCAGTATTATTAGCGAACTTATCAAAAAGAGCCACGAATTCTTTAGAGCTTAACTTCCACAGAAAATTCTTTTGGACAGATTCATTAATTACTCTTGCTTGGATTAGAGGAACGCCTAACAGGTGGAAAACTTTTGTAGCTAATCGCGTTAGCGAAATTCAATCATTAACAACCATAAATGAGTGGGGCCACGTAAAATCTAACGACAATCCTGCTGATTTGCTTTCTAGAGGTGCCAATTCAATAAATCTTCGAAATTCCGACCTATGGTGGCATGGCCCGGCCTGGCTGAATAAGGATAATTTAGAATTGCCAGAAATAATTGAAAATGAATCGTTTGTAACTGATATCCCTGAAGAACGATCGATTTCGTGTACTGTTACAACTATAAATAACCAATTAAATTTAATCAACAAATATTCATCGTTAAACAAAATTAAACGAGTACTGGCCTATATCTTAAGATTTGTGAATAATTCACGATTAACATGTCTTAACTCCTAAAGAACTAGAAATATCATTAATTCATTTAATTAAAAATGATCAAATCGAAGGATTTGCAGACGATTACAGTAACTTATTAAATAAGCGCGTACTAAGCAATAAAAGTAAAATTTTATCTTTAAACCCGTTTATGAAGGACTGCCTAATACGCGTAGGCGGTAGGTTAGCAAATTCTAATGAATTTTACGATAAAAAATATCCCATTCTCTTGCCTAGAAGTAGTAGATTAACAGAATTAATTTTAAAGAATGAACATGAACGTCTTCTGCATTGTGGTGCCCAAAATCTACTATATTCAATTCGGGAAAGATATTGGCCCATTTCTGGACGCAGCTCGTGCAGAAAGATAGTAAAAAATTGTGTCATTTGTTTTAGAGCACAGCCAAGGTCACCAGAGTATTTAATGGGGAATTTACCGGAAGTTAGGGTAAAAAATTATGCACCTTTCGAAAATGTAGGTGTTGATTTCGGAGGTCCCTTTTTGTTAAAGGACAGACTTACACGAGCGCCAAAAATGATAAAGGCCTACATTTGCCTATTCATATGCATGTGTACCAAAGCAGTACACATAGAATTGGTTTCGGAGCTGACTACAAGGGCATTCATGGCAACTCTGCAAAGGTTTATTAGTAGAAGGGGGAACCCTAAAAACATTTATCTGACAATGCACTAAATTTTGTCGGTGCTTATAATGAACTTCGTAAGGTTTATGAATTGCTTGAAGCCGAATCAACCACAATATCTAATATTCTCGCTAAAAACAAAATAGCTTGGCACTTCATTCCCGCTAGGTCTCCTAGTTTTGGGGGTATTTGGGAAGCGGGTATTAAAAGCACTAAATATCACATAAAACGTGTAATAGGTAATAATTCATTAACATTTGAGCAATTTAGTACTGTACTGACTCAGATTGAATGCATCCTAAATTCCCGTCCACTCTGTCCCTTATCATCCGATCCTCAAGACTTACAGGCTTTAACACCTGGACATTTTTTAATTGGGAAATCTTTGACCTCGTTACCTGAGGACAATCTAATGAGCATTCCTCAAGGAAAATTAAGTAGGTACCAGCAGTTACAAAGTATGATTCAGCATTACTGGTCTCGCTGGCAGAAGGAGTACCTGACCGAACTTCAAGTAAGAACAAAATGGAGGCAGAAATGCCAACAGTCGTTGAAAATTGGCTCCTTAGTCTTGATAAAAGATGACAACGCTCCTCCGTTAAGCTGGAAACTAGGAAGGGTATTGCAGCTTCATCCCGGCAAGGACGGCACTGTGCGCGTAATTGACATTACAGTGCGTGGTGGTGTTGTACAGCGGGCAGTAAATCGCGTGTGCGTTCTTCCAGTAGAATAACAATTAAAGACATTTAGCTATATCTGGAGACTTTTTTATATAATTGTTCATTTAATTATCTATTTTTTTTATATGTGTATTTCGTTCTATATTGTATTTTGTATGTTGATTGTATGAAGATATATGTATGTTTATTAGAATTTGAAAGCGAGTCTTTCAAGGCGGGCGGAATGTTAAGTATTCGCCTCAGGAGGTAGCAGTTTAGCAGGAAGGGGGAGGGGATGCTTCCGCACTCCGAGCCAAGTTAGTAGCTATAAGGGTAGCACGTAAGATACACCGAATTGACCACCCCGAGTACGGAGGTGCAGTACTAATTCAAATGTATAATCTATAAATAAACAATCAATATACAGTCCACATCCTTTTTATTTGGACGGCACCATTAGCCGAAACAGGTACCATTTAAAACTAAAATTCAGATTGATCGCTTTTATTCTACATAATCACAATACGAACTACGAAAATAAACTCAATAAACCAATTCACAACCGTTTCTTTATAACCCCGTCCAAACCGACTAAATAAACAATGTATGAGAGATGTCCGGTTGCTAATCATTCAAAGTTTGCATGTAAATAATGCAAAACGCACCACTATTCATTAAAAATTAGTGAAGACTTCTGAAGAAACGCAATGGGTCGAAAACCAGCTAGTGTTTCGTTGTGATCATTTCAAATAGGGCCGCTCAACGATCACCGACGACCCCGAAGGTTTCTGATGAAACTCATCGAAAACTGGACGAGAATCAGTTGAAAGTGTGTAACGTTTATCGATAAAATCATTAAGATGGGTTGGGCATTAATTATTAGATTTAGATTCCTTACAAGAACTCCATCATCCCCATCTATTAATTTGCTTTTGGTATGTACCCTAGGGAAAGAGCAACAGTATGAACTTTGTGTAAGGTTAGCCAAAAGTATAAAAAATGCATAAAACAACTACTACAATACCAGCCTTCTCGAGTTGAATAGCTCCAACAAATTAAAATAGCGGTTCATAAATTTCCAGATTTTTTCAATTATAGCTTTCTGCGAGAATGGTTCGATAACTACGTGGCCTAACAAAGAAAACGCAAGTTTTTTTCTACAAAAAGATTTTATTTTTCAGTATAGTCTCCTGCTCGCTCAACACACTTATTCCAACGATATTCCGAATTAGCAACCTCGGAATCAGACGAAAATCTCTTACCGCCGAGCCAATTTTTCAGGTTTGGAAACAGATGATAATCGCTGGGAGCCAAATATGGGGAATAGGGCGAATGGGGCACTAATTCAAATCCCATTTCAAGAATTTTGGCCATTGCCATCGTAGACTTGTGGGCAGGTGCGTTATCTTGAAGGAAAAGGACTTTCTTCTTTGCCAAATGAGGCCGTTTCTCTTTGATTTTGTCGTTAAGTTGTTGCAACAAATTGGCATAATACTCGCCATTTATTTTTTTCTTCTTTTCTAAGTAGTCGGCCAAGATAATTCCATGAGAATCCCCTTTGGTTTCGGGAGTGTAATGGTGGACCCAGGCTTCATCGACGGTTATGAAACGGCGCAAAAAATCCTTCGGATTGGGGCGAAAACGTGCCAAAATGTCGCGAGAAACACTCAAACGATTGAGTTTTTGCTCCGGTGTGAGCAACCGCGGCACCCAACGCGCCGAGTATTTTTTCATTTCCAATTATTCAGTTAAAATTCTGTGCGCACTGTCGTTTGAGATACCCACTATGACTGCTATCTCGCGCACTTTTACTCGACGGTCATCCAATACGATACGGTGGACTTTTTCAATCATATCCGAGGCAATAGCAGTTTTTGGACGTCCACTACGGGGTTCATCATTTGTGCTCACACGACCACGCTTAAATTCGGCAACACAGTTTTTAATCATTGAAAACGAAGGAGCGGATTCCAATGGTGTTGAATCCAGCTCTGCTTTCATTTTGATTGGTGTTAAGCCTTTCACATGAAAGTACTTTATCACTGCTCTCAACTCAGTTTTTGCCATTGTTTACAAAATCGCACGAGATGTTCACTTTGGCGTACTGTCACAAACAGACTAATTGACAGATCGCTCTGTATTGTCATATTTAATCTAATAAAGGATAGTTCTACAGAATGGTAAAGAAGATTCCTCCGAATTTGCGCCATCTCTGTGTTAGGCCACGTAGTTATCGAACAATCCTCGTATATAAGTAATATAATGGTTAATGTTCCCCTCCGAATAATAGTTGGATATAAGGGAATGGTAAAACTCTTGACATGGAAACTTGGTAGGAAGTTAGAGAATGCGTTTCAAACGAAGTTTTCCGAAGTCAAAGACAAAGAGGAAATTGGAACAAACCTAAAAATTTACTTCGTTTACTAACTAACATAACCGTCTCCGACAAAAACACGAGTCTAACTTTACAAAGTTACAATTACGGTAATGCTAACCCTATAGCATTTCCTGCCATTATTTTTAGCATGCACTTGTCAAATTTTGTTAGGAATACATGTCAACTATAAGATTCTACAGCGTGACCCCCATAACTCTAATGAGATTGAATGGCATTAAAGGTTGCAGTCAATACGTTTATTCGCGGAGATCGTTAGCTGAAATACGGGAAATTGTTCTGACTGGCATTCCAAAAATGTTTGTTCCTTGAGTAGCATCTGCATTGCGATGGGTAAAAAAATGTTGACAGAACATAACAAATGCAAAGAACGAAGGCGGTTATAGAATGTTATGTTCATTTGATTGTGCCGCTCCGTGCGAATTAGTCATGCTCTAATTACCGCTCCATAGGAATTAAAAACGTTATTTTAATCGCCGTTTGTATGTTGATAACAGTTTTGGTTATTTTGTTTTTAAGGATTGATTTATGACGAGACCAATTTCTAGGCTAGATTTGCTGTTCAAATATAATTCCCGGAAATGTTGACTCTCGGAAGTCACACGTGTATATTTCGTTCTAGAATTGTTTGGTAATATGTTGCAATATTTTGGGGGAATGCAGGTTTGAGTCGCGTCAGTTCTTCAGTCAACTGTACATCTCTGATGACTCCGGTCTTCCCAAATTCCATCTACGGGGGGCCGTAAATAAGTTGCGCGCTGCAGGGGCGGCTTGGGTTTTTCGATGGGTGTCCATCATGTGTGATTTTCGTTTCGCTGTTTACCGTGGGAGGAAAACAAAACCATCGACAGGTGTCGGATTTTAGAAACACACTGGATTTTATCCCTGTAAAGGCAATTCATTGCGAATTTGCCGATCGCCTTTGGCGGATTAATATCGAGCCCAGTTCCTGTCGCTCTGGTGTACCGTCGGTGCGACGAACGCATCGAAGTTTTGGCCCTTGATGTTGACTCCATTCCATCCAGTCTTCAGAGGCGTGCCTGCGGATTTTCGGGCATCTTGTGAACTAAATTGTGCCTATTGCTCTTTCCCATTCATCGGAAGATAAGGTTAAGAACCAGTTTTTTGTGTGTTGTGAAAAGAAACCTTCTACGCGCCAACTTGCAAAATTCAACGTAATTGAACCTTTTTTTTTTGAAACAAGAAGCGACCTTCAGTCGCCGATTGTCTTTGTTAGCACTACTAATTGTAACGATTAATTTCCTTTATATTGTGTTATGATTGTAAATCCCGGTGCCTCTGGCCACGTAGTTTGAAGAAGGTAAATATCGTGCGTCAGCAGCGGCGGGTTTGTTTCCTGAACGTTCTGATCAACCGTTTGTATTATAGAACTATAAAAACGCCTTTGCCGTAATTGTTGTACCGACAGCTCCAATAATTTAATTATATGTGCGTTAAAATTTACTGCCTCTTTTATTATTGTTCATTTGTGTGTGCATGAATTTTGCAAGCTTTATAAACAGGCGGGAGGCACAATAAAGGTGAGTTCGATTCCCGTAACCTGTCGGCTTCTTGGCCTTCCACGAGGACCTACAGTCAGCTGTATTTGGAAGGTTGCGCCCATTAATTTTGACTTACTCTTTACACAACTAGGAAGATTTCCTCCCGTAAGCGATGAAGCGGTGAACTCCCCCTACTCCTCTGAGCCAAGCTGTAAGCCTTTTTCCACCTATCCGGTTACGGATCGACGAAAAGCTCGTTTGGCCCGTAAAAGAACATTTAACTCACTTACGAGTACGACTACTTTTTGCATGCAAAAATCGAATGACCGCGGGAATTTCTAAACTGGAGTGTGTTCCAATAGGAATTGACATGTCTTAATTGTCACTGCATGCGTAATTCTGAAAGTAAGGCAGCGCTACTGGCTATATAGGTAGTACGATGTGCATCTCAATCGCTTGCAAGTAGTTGGCCATCTGTTAGTATTATAAGTGTAATTAAATTAATAATTAAACCAGGAATGGATGTCGAAAACCGGAGAGATCATTGTATAAGCAACGTTCTTACAAGGCACTTCAGGAATTGTCCATACAAGCAATGGTGCTTTACTTACCTGCTTTTACTTGTCCATAACATTATGGAGAACAAAACAAAAAATATCCATAAATATCCAATTAGTCACATAGCAAGTTAAAGAGTTTCAAATATAAACAAAGCGATTAATAATGATTGCCATGAAGAAAGGCCATGTAAAACATACGGGTTTCTCTGGGTTCCTTCTAGTTGCCTACCTACGTTTATATAAATGGTGTATCCTTGATACTAGCAAATGTACACGACGTGATCTGACGAACCCCTTACCTTATGTACTCGTCACAGTAATTTATACTGATATTGTAACATGTAGCAACCCTACCCTAGTAAGATAGAATTCGATCGTACTTTTTTAAGGTTGAAGGTCATTGGTCGCGGGCGGCCTCTTCGCTCTTGCGTACGGTCAGTCCGCAATAATAGTCTAAATATGACGCACGTCCATTTGTATTAATTATCTAGTAAACAAATATCTTTTACTTAAATATTTTAGTTATAGTTTCATAAAGAAAGTGTTGATTCACGCCATATGTTTATAGTACTTACGTTCAATAAGTAATTATAATTCTTAATTAAATACATTTTACTTGTTTAATTGGTGTTATTTGCTTAACTAACAAATCAATTAGTGAGCTTACACGATTACTGTATCAAACGAATAAATTTTTTATTGTGAATAAGCAAAACACGTGGAACATATTGACAGCATTTTCCTTTAGGCCTTGTCCGTTTAACAATGGGAAGTATCACAATAATCCAAAATGTGTGGGCGTTAAGACTGGGCACTGGAGCTCACAAAACCCGGAAGTAGGTCAAGTTAGTAAACACGCAAGCTTCCTCGTTTACAAAATCACATTATTGTATCCTTATTACTGACAACTTGCGAAGAACTCAGTGAACTATGAATGTAAATAAACCATGTTACTAACGGCAAACACGTACTGGTATATTGATATTGCACAAGGTTTATTATGTGGTTTTCATACTTGAATTAGTTCGAAATCAATTTACAATGCACTGATCTGTAATGTAATAGTGAGAGTGGAAGGATACTTCGTTACAGGATAATCTATTACAAATATCGCAGATCAACGTGCAATTTTCAGTTTTCGGAACCCCTGCAGATCATTAATTTTAGAACAAAGTCAACGTACCTACTTCTGGCTATAAAATTTAACCATTCCCGTTGGGTAATAGCCCCAATCTATTCTACTAATATTATGGTTCGTTACGGTCATTTCTTAGGTTATTCTATTAATTTTCCATTTACATATGTCGCAAAAGCTACATCATTTGCAATAAAAAATACATAACAATCCAATTAACGAAAAAGTGTAAAAAAATCAAAGAATCCGATCGAAGCGTAATATTGATTCGCAAGGGGTCAGCTGCTCAGAGTAAGCCAATAGATGAAAAGAGTCTAAAGCAACGGTGGGGAACGCGCCATTCTTTATGAAGAAAGATGGTCCTCGAAGTTCGCTCGTTAAATATCCGACGCATCGCAGCTTGTTATAACTTTTGCACCAGCAACAGTTAACTATTCCACCGCCATCAAATTTATTTACATCATTCCGGTGGCATTAAATAAATACGCTCGAGTCTAACCGCAAAAATTAGATTACGGAATGCTGCGAAAAGGAAGCAGCGCAAAAAGTGTTAACGACACTTAGATACTTCGCCTAATCAAATATGTTTTCCTTTTCCTCTGAATGTATAAAAAAATAGTCGTTGGCTGATGCAAACAGCCAGGCAAACAATTAGGCAAAAAGTTGGGATAGGGCTAGGATAAAATTCCCCAAATACATATATTCTATATTATATCTAAGCAAACAAACTTTGTAATGGTATTCTTTTGCCAGTGCGATTCCATGAGCAATGGTTTAATGCAAATACTTGATGTCTTTTACGGAACATAATATATTATCAGTCTTCAGTTTTAAAAAATAATCGAGGGAATTACAGAGAAACTAAGAAATCATTATAGCATTTTCTAAGTATCAATAGTTCGATGGAACATAGAGAAATGCCGATATTCAAGCAATAAAGCATTTTGAACCGCCTAAAAAAGTTTGCTTCGGTATATTGAGATCTAAAAATCACATTGAAAGCACGACCCTTTTGGGTACATGAACATTTGAAAACAAAACAGCGGCGTTAAAGCAAACGGTTTGTATAACTAATTACTTAGAATATTAACACAAAAGTAACATTTCTCTGTGGACATAAGTTTACTAATAAAACTATTGTAAAAATAATAAGTCCAAATTTTTTTCCATGCTATATTGTTACTATTATATAATGACAATTGCAACAGAAAATTCTACTGAATTGTGGCAAATACTATTGTAGAAAATTACCAGCCCTTCTAGGAACCTAGACTCGTTGCAGAGCGGTACTTTTAGGTTGATGTGAAAAATGCAGGGCAGCCCGGAAGTCAGTGAATAACAATGTGTGTTGATAAATTTGTTGAATACAATAAAGTGGTGTTCTGGGGGTCAGTGATACGGCGTGGTCATTCGATCTGACCTCAACCTGGTTGACCAAGCGTGGTAGCCAACAAGTGTAAGTATAACTACACAACGCATAAAAATTGGTTTATACTTAGTTAGGCACCTTCATTATTTGTGTTGTGTTTACCACATCTTCAGCTTCATAATTAAATCCTTTACTTTTAATTTTAAATAACATACATATAGGGAGAGTATTATTATAATTACTTAATATTTTTTGGTATTTCAAGGAAATATTCGTTTATGAAAGTGACCTGAATGCACAACGCTTTATTAAAATTTTTTGAACCTTATTTAAAGATTTCTCTATCAATAAAGCAATTTTGATGATGTTTTGAGAAGTTAATAAATAAAAATAATTTAAAAATAGGTATAACTTAAAAATCAGATAATTTCTAGTTCGTTTTATTAACAACAAATTAAATATTACCTTATACAAGAACAGACAACCCTTCTTTGACTATCAACTTACTTAGACTTACAGAGGAATGTTAGATTTTGAAAATCAGCAGAAGTATATACTAAATGCTTATAGTAATATTTTATTTTAAGAATAAATTGCTTATAGGGCATCTGTCCGGCGAGCAAATAGTTGTTGAGCAAGTGGACGAAGACCCCCACACCAATAGGGGCTTGGAGGTTAGGCACATCAAACGAGAATGACCAGAGACGGTCCTGTCGAGATGCCAAAGGTGGGCTACTACGAGGGGTATTTTTTAAATAAGGTCCGTTTGTGAATGAGAGTGAGAATGACGGGCGACCGCCGCAGTGCGCTTGCGCGTCTGCTCCCAACATGCTTTGCGCACGTAGACGTTTATAATGTTTAAGAAAACTGAGTCGCCCGCCGACTGTGAGATACGATCTGTAATACGATTCTTGAGTGCAAGAAACTTTGCAGCAGCGGAAATTCACCGTCAGATTTGTGAAGTTTACGGTGATAATGATATGGGTGACAATAAAGTTCGAAAGTGGGTGAGAATGTTCAAGGACGAGCGGGTTAATGTGCATGATGAGCCACGCCCTGGTCGACGTTCTCTGATTTCTGAAGATTTGGTTCGTGATGTGGACAACAAAATTCGAGAGCACTGAGGATTCATGATTTCAAAGTTATCAATTGAATTTCCACAGGTTTCAAGGTCAGTTCTATACACCATTGTTTCGGAGAAACTAAATTATCGAAAATTGTGTTCTCGGTGGGTTTCAAGACTGCTTTCTGACGATCACAAAACAAACAGATTGGGATGTGCTTGCTCGTTTTTGACTCGACAGAATCATGAAGGAGATGAATTGTTGGACCACATCGTTACAGGAGATGAGACTTGGGTGTTTCACATGACTCCTGAGTCCAAGCAACAGTCAATGGAATGGCGACACACATCGTCGCCAACCAGAGTGAAAGCCATACAGACAATTTCAGCACGAAAGATCATGACAAGTATCTTTTGGGACAGGAAAGGGATTTTGTTAGTGGATTTTATGCCGAGAGGCACAACAATCAATTCTGATGTATTGTATGACCTTGAGAAAATTCCGTCGTGCTATACAAAACACGCAGCATGTCCTAGTGTCTTCCGGTGTGATGTTGCTCCATGACAATGCAAGGCCACATGTTTCTGCACAAACACAAGGTCTAACCAGGTCTTTTGGATGGGAACAACTGGATCATCCACCTTACAGTCAAGACCTTGCACCCAGTGATTTTGACTTGTTTCGGTACTTAAAGTAGTTCCTTGGTGGTCAACGGTTCAATGACGACGAAGAAGTGAAAACTGCAGTCATGGATTGGGCTTCTGCACAGGCGGCAGATTTCTTTGACGTCGAAATTCAAAAAATTGTTGAGCGGTATGACAAATGTTTGAACAAAAATGGAAATTATGTAGAAAAGTAGATAAAAGTATGTAGAATATGAAAAAAAAAGTATTTTTCTTCTTATTAAAAAACGGACCTTATTTAAATAATACTCCTCGTAGATGCTACATGGGACTCCACGGGGGGACATCCAATGTTAATGTAGTAATGTATTGTTGCTTTTGTGTTCCATGCATTGGTGTTGTTTACTGAAATAGTGTTCGACTGTTTGCGTCTATATTTTACGAGTGCACCGCGTACGTGTCTGAAGCTGTAAGATCCCGAGAATTTAGTTTTGATGAGTATATACCTTACTCTATCCGTAAGTTATTTATTACTGCTAGTTTGTAAAATTGTCACACCCCGCCCCTGTGACAAACGGCCATTCCACAAACATCTTTAAAAATTTGCATTATGGTATTAGGAGATGGTGCTTAAACATCACAAAACACCTTGAGAAACATATGATACATATTACGGCAATTCAGTTGCAATCTTTATTAGACTGGTCCAAACTAACTTTGGCTGTGGAAGAAGGAAGCCCGTATTTAGGTATTCTGAAAATATTGTGGTTGTAATGGGTATTCTGTCAAGGTTTTGTATTACGGTATCTAATTACAGTATAACCTCTTTAATCCGGACAATTAAATGCACGAGTTGTGTCCGAATTATCGATTTGTCCGGATTATTGGATATTCTATTTATTTATTAGATATCATTAAAACAAGATCGTAATCTCAATAAAAATTTTATTAAATAAAATATAAACTCATAAAAAATAAAAACACATTCTGTGAAAATTCAGACAAAAAAACAAAATATGCAAACTACAAAATACAAAAAAAATAAACTTATTTTTGCAAAACAGAGAAAAAATTTTTGATAGTTTGTTGCTTTTTAGAATCCATTTCGGCTTTGATTGCCTTATAACGAAGATCAGGCAGCAAAAGCACTTGGTGGGACGGTATGTCATTTTCTGATGTCCATGCGATACAGGTATTGAAGGCAGAAACAGCTTCTTTGTGTTTAACTGTATTTGAATAAACTTCATCATCACTAGAAGGACTAGATTCTCTGATTCTGCCAGAATCTTCTTCAAGTTACCTGATGATGTCATCATCTGTTAAAAATACCTCAGTTTCATTTTCTCCAGTAACTCATTCTTCAATTTCTGCCATAGTAAGCTGTACATCATTGATTTTCTCACCCAAATTTCTTATCTCATTCATCTCAGCCTGGAAGACTTAGGGTTCTTTTTCTTTAAGAAGCTTTTCTCTCAGAAGTGACAACGGAATGTTTTCGTCTTCGTCATCAAATTTATCAGACAGATGCGGTAACAATGGTTTCCAAGATTTTTTAATCAATTCATTACTTACACGCTGCCATGCTTCATCCAAAGAATAGACCATATCTTTTAAGTTTATTTTTTCAATGTTGTAGGAATATCGATTTCAGAATTCATGATTGTTTTGAGCAACTTTTTTCGATAAAAGAGCTTTACAGCTTGTACGACATGTTGGTCCATGGGTTTTATTAAGGGTGTACACTTGGGGGACATGTACATAACAGCTATTTTACCATCATCACTGACTAAGTCGCCGGGATGTCCTGGAGTATTATCTAATATCAGAAGTACTTTTTAAGATAAATTCCATTCACATAGTTTTTGCTTTACTGATGGCACAAATTCTGTGAAACCATTCACGAAAAATATCTTTAGCAATCCAGCCTTTTCTCTGGCCTTTATGACAAACTGGAATAAATGAATTTGCAAAGGCCCTAGGTTTTGCTGCTTTTCCTAGTACAAGCAGTTTCAATTTGTAACTACCCGTATCATTAGCACAGGGCATGTCCGAATTAACAAAGTTTGCCCGGACTATGAGTCGGCGAAGTGGATGTCCGGATTAAAGAGGTTGTACTGTACCTTACAATTTCTGATGAAATATTGCTAATACAGTACCTACACGTCTCCGGCCGATCATTTACTACTATTGTCTCTTTCGCATCCACTGTGGTCATAATTCATTCAATCTTTACAATTTGGATAAACGCACACTTTTAGAAAAATGTAAAGTTGGTAAAATTATATTACATATCACCATGTTCCATCATAAATATTTTTCGAGCACATAAGAAAACCGTTATAAAAAATATTAAAAGAGTAGTTCAACCAACTACCAATTGAATCTAGAAGCAGTAGATAGTCAAACTGGAAACAGGAAACTGACATACACTTTTCAGTTTCCCGAACCAATAGTTATCGCAAATATATACTAGGAGACAGCATGCTGCGTGAGAACAATTAATTGTTTTATACAATCAAAGAGCATCTCATAGATTAGTTAACCAAATGGGTTTGTTAATAGTCATATTAGACATAGACAACATAGATAAGCAAGCTGGAGCACCCCAACATATTAGCAGAGGTGTAACTTCAGCATAAAACTTTTGAAAATCGATGCATGGGGGCGATTTGGTTCTATGAATTGACCGTCTACGTCACCTGACCATTCTTCCTGAGACGATTAGCTTTGCGGACGTACAAGGTCGTTGGTGTATTCGATAATGTCGAATAGGTGGAGTTGATTTGTCGAATTGAATAATTAATACTTCCAATAAGGTAAAAACGATTCAAACTCTCCTACAGTTCTGGTTAGGCTAAGTTAGTTTGTGCAATGCACAACAGGGCCCGACTCTGCGGGTTACCGTGTTGGTGCGAAACCGTGCTTGACTTGCCTGTGGTGTGTGGTGTATCTTTGTGTATACGATCTTGTTGCTCCTCTAGTGCGATCGTAACACTAACTTAGGCCTTGCCTCACACCAAATGCGATGGGCCTCTAAGGCCTGTGAAAGCTTCATAATAATAATAATAATTCTAGTATTTTGATTTCCTAGCTAACAGGGGAGGTCATTTGAACAATCCACATAGGAATTAACAATGTTCTTGACATTATTTCATAGGGAACCTTCTTTACGTTTCAACACACATCAACAACACTGAAACACGAGTAATTCTGTAACGATTGATGTTCAGCCGTATGTTTATTACAACTTTTTGTCTTAACAACATTATAAACACATCCTAAAATAAATAATAAACATCATAAATTTTCTATTCAAGAAATCATTATAAACAGATCCACAAAAAATCGATAAACACCTCCATTTAAAAGTTTCTACAAAACCAATTAATAACTTAAATACCTTAATTAAGTTCCACTAATTAATATCTTTGAGCTTAACGACTTCGTAAATGGGATCATTAATGAAACAAATTCTTGAATTGGAAATATCACTTTCTACAGTTTGCAAACAACTACATTAAGGTAAATTTCTACAGGCTATTAACGACGAGCGTTTTATTAAAAGCCGTCGGGCGTTTACGTGGATAGATTATTCGCCCACAAGAAATAATATTATATAAGCGAAAGTGTGATTTATATATTTAAATATATACTGGTAGCTTAATCGTTAACGGCACGTCAAAGTGTTACTGTGGCTTTTGTGTTATCGTACCTTGCGAAATGTGTATTTTTATAAAACTCTAGTAAGACCTAATATTTCAGTTGTTCTTATTACAATAGAGTTTATACACAAACATCCATAACCGTAGTAAATTTTCATAATTACACCGTACAACCTTCTCTCTCCTGACATACACACATTAAACGTGTCTCAATGTGAATACCTTAATTAACTTCGCATGGGAGCAGCTTGAATATATTATTTAACTTGAAGCTTAATTGTTAAAGGAATTAATAACCTGAAACTATTATCATCTCTTTTTTTGATGTGTTTATCATAAAACATCTATTCAAATGTATTTTATTTATTTTAGCTGGATAATTACAGAGGATGTTAAGTGTTTTGATAATCTATCGAAAACTGTTACGCATATAGATATCCGTGTCCACCACCATCCCAAACGTTGAGCAATGGAGAATCGTTCGAAAAGTTGGAACTATTGCCCCATTAATTTATATCAAGGAGTTTATGTTTGCATGATTCGCATCGCTGTTAACACGTAAATTGTGTTTCCGTTTTTCGCAGCGAAAAAATTATTATCTGATGTTGTAATTGTTTTTATTTATTTGCTATTTCAAAAATAATCCAAGGTCTTGCTAATTTTAGCCAACATTCTCATGAGAGTTTGTAACTGTTCCAAAAAAAACTGTTAACATGAATAAATATCACGACAAACAGCTGCAACAAATTGACTAATAAAGTATTGGCTTCTGAATATTTCTGAGCTTATTGCAGTTTGTTTAATTGAACTTCGAACAAACAAAACTGTTTTGGGATTAATTTTTAAAATAAACTGTTTTTAAGCAACCACTATTCGTAAAAATACTGATCTTTATACATAGTTTTCTTTCCAACACACCACATATCTTTATTTTCAATCGGTGTGCAAGGAATTTTGCACCAGAAACTCTATAAATGTTCAGTCTTAGCTTATGAGGGCAATCCTCGATACAATTGAGTAAGTAAATCTAGCTCTCTGCTCGTTGCACTTGCCCGTGCTCGTGATAGCGATGGCGAGACGCATTTTTGTTTTACACGATTTTTAACACGTTCGTCGTGTATAGAGCATAAAACGAGATTATCAGAAAAATATGGAAATCTTCAGTCATCGCATGTACAATGCTCTACGTAATATTAACTTCACTCAATAAATAATTTTCTAGTGGGATGTATGCATTGGTTAACGATATTTTATATCCGTCTCTGATAAATTCTTCTGCGACATGTATTAAATATTAAACATACTTTAAATGATGAGTAGAGTAGTTGATTGATATACATATTTATCGGAATAATATTTATGTAAGAACAAACAAATGGAAATTAACTATCGTTTCATTCAAGAAATTAGGTGTACGAAAATATCAAGTAGCTACTATAAATAAATCCCCGAAAGAATTTTATTTATAGTTTAGAACTAAACATTGTATAATTCCATGTATGTGTATTGATATTTATTTTTAATTACTAAATCACAAATATAAGAATCAGGTTTAATTTGATCAATTACGCTACCTCAGAAGCAAAAATCTTGAAATTTTGCGTAATACTTAACGGAACCATTCGTGATTTCTTCAGTTGAAATTCCAACGTGTTAATATTTCAATGCCATTACGTACCCAATCAGTACATTTGGTAGAGCTACCCATTTAATAAGGATTATATCGCGGTTGCCGAATCAAAACCAGCCAGTCCGAAGCTGATTCAATAATTTGCGAGCAACTAATTGATTGACTTGAATTATAAATTTACCCGAGACATTTGACAGGCCCTAAAATTATTGTGCTGAAACTGCGCCAAGATAATTGATCCTTTACTGATATTAACATATTCTGCCACTGAAATTGCGTAGGTCTGTTGACACTATAATACAAATATCGCGTATCTATACCAGGTTGGTATAGAGATTTTGCAAAATTTCGGGGATTTGAAAGTACGAACGTATAAAAGAGGGCAGGGTAAAGAGGGTGAGTGGGTGAAGGTAGAGGGGCGAGGCGGTGGATGAAAGGGCGTGGGTAGTAGGAAAAAAGGGATCGATGTAGAGGAAAAGCTGCGGCGGGAGAGGGGGTAGAAGGAAAAGAGGTCACATGGGAAAGAAGTAGAGAGGGAGGAGATAGCGTGCGGACGTAACTGGGCACGAGATTGGTGTTAAAGGATAGAGAGGGGGTAAAGGTGACATCGGGTATAACGGGGAGATGAGGTGTATAGGGAGATGTAGGGAATAACGGGGAGATGAGATGTATACGGAGATGAGCTGTATAGGGAGATGAGGTGTATAGGGGAGATGGGGTGGAAAGAGGAGATGGGGTGGAAAGGAGAGATGGGGTGTAAACAAGATATAAAGGAAAATGGAGGAGAGAGAATACGCACCGCGTCTCGTGTTTGTCACTTCTGGGCTAAATATTATGTTACAAATTTGGTAAAGAAACCATCCCCGATAAAAAAGTTTCCAAGATCATTGATTTTCATCCTTTCCGATTTTCTGATTACTAGCAAAAAGTCTGTGGGATGCAACTTAACCATTTCTCAATCCATAAATATGAGGCATGTTCGTAGAATAAGCTTTTTCCTCGGGAATTACTAATTTCTATACAAATATTTATAGGTTTACGAAAAACTATCAATTCTTTATTCGATTTTGAAAATTGCCGTTTGAATATAGACAAATGTTTATTATATTTGGTAGTTTCGATATTACGATATTTTCGATAGCCAGAGAAATATAGATACTCTGAGATACCTTGCTTAGCCCTACTATTAGGGTGATATATTTACCCACCATACGTCACAAAAATCCGCCATATTCATTTACTTAATCCATAACATTTGTGCTAGAGAGAGAGAGAGAGAGAGAGAGATCGAGAGAAAGATCGAGAGAGAGAGAGATCGAGAGATCGACAGAGAGCGAGAGAGAGAGACAGCGAGAGCGAGAGAGAGAGAGCGAGAGAGAGAGAGAGAGAGAGAGAGATACTAAAAACATCGAAAACTCCAGAGCCTAAATTTACTTTGATCGCAAACTCTAAAAGTACTGTAAAAGCTCTGAACTGCCCACACATATTGGGGCAAATGATATACCTGTTTGTTTACCAGAAACCCCTTTATAGTTAATAAATGTTTACCTTCTTTACATTATAATAAAAAACTAGCCCAGCGCACTAATGGTTATACATGAGTACGAGGGTTGCCTTTTACATTTCCGAATTGGGCAACCCTAGTGCTGACATCTGGCAACTGACGTCTCTATTGTAAAGTTTGACATTTTTGATGGTATATGTACTCTGAACGTTTTTACGTACGAGCGCTATTTATGTTGTTTAAAGTAACTTGAAAAATTCGTATCGGCCAAAAAATGGAATCAAATCGTGCACATTTTCGTGCGATTATTTTTTACAACTTTCGACGTGGAGTAACTCAACAACAGTGCATCGATGAACTTAATTCGTTTTTGGCGATGAAGCACCATCAAGGCCGGGTGTTTATCGATGGTTTTCCGAATTCAATCGTGGCCGTAGTTCGCTCAACGACGAATTCGTGAAGGCCGTCTAAAATCGGTTGTTGTTCCGAAAAGCACTGATGCGGTGCGTGAACTGATACTGCAAGATCGTCATGTGACTTATCGTGAGATTGAGGTATCCTTGGACATTAGCAGGAACAGCATACATTTAATATTGCGTGAACATTTAGCTGTAAAAAAGATTTGATCGCGTTGGGTCCCACATAATTTGACAATCGCTCAAAAACAAGCTCGTATCAATTGGTCGCAAGAAATGCTCAAAAAATTCGATCACGGTGCTTCAAAGCATATGTATGACATCGTGGATCTACGCATATGATTCCGAAAGTAAACAGCAGTCGACTGTATGGGTCTTCCAAGGCAAGCGAAACCCAACAAAAGTCGTTTGTGCTTGAAGCACTTCGAAGCAAATGGTCGCCTGGTTTTTTCGGATAACCTGAACATGTCTCAACCGTACCATTGGTGCAACGTATAACGGTCAATTCTGAATGGTACGGTTGATGCGTTCAAAATGCATGTTTTGGAGATACCTCAATCGGAGTGGAAAAAGTGCTTCGAAAATTGGTTCACAAGCGTGCAAAAATGTATTGATCTTCATGGAGAATATTTTGAAAAACAATAAAGCCATTTTTGATGATAAATATTTGTTTTTGTTCTCTAATCCCAAAATATAAAAGGCAACCCTCGTATTTATGTGAAACGGCTGATCATTAATAACCTAAAGATACAACAATCCGTAATTAGCTGCTTCGTATCAGTCTCGCATTATATCGCCTATGTTTGATATGACACTTTTATTCACTATTAGGTACTAGAACACCCTTAGGTCTTAACCGTATCTTGAAGTAGTATCGTATGTTTACTGAAAATTGGGGAGAGTAGAGAATTTACGTACTGTAAATCTGTGTGCGGGTAGTCTTTAAAAGTTGACGGATATATTATCGCATTATTTTTACAATTCTTTTCGACTAATACTAGCCAAAATTCGCTGCGGCCTTAAACTGTATCTCCATTTAAAAAATTTGCGACTGTTTGTGTATGAATATTTGTTGATGCGTGGAGTACGTCTATACTAAGAAACGCTTGCTATGATTGTATGTTTGTGTGCGTTTGTTATCTACCCGCATGCATATCCCAAGTTATAACGAACATGAGCAGCGTGCAAGGATGTCCACACTGAACTGAGCAACATCTGCGCCAAATGACGAATACATTTAAAGTTGCCGACTTTGGAACATTTTTTGTTCGTGCGCGTTTCAGCGTCTTCATTGGGAATTGCGAACATATTGCGCGCTCAGTGGAGACGCGGCTTTACGGATGTGGTGGTCGTCTCTGTACTATATACGACCAGCTGAAGTGTACTCAAGATGGAGCGACGCTATTTCGACTACATATTTCGCCGACACTACCTGCATTGGGCAATTGCTATGCTTATCACATGTTTCCTTTGCCAGTTGGAATTGCAAAAACAATTGACATAATACCAGTGGCAGAGGCTGAAATTTAAGGTACAAATGCAGAAATATATTCACAGTTTTGCTTGGAAAATCATTGATAATTGGTTTACATTTTAACGTGTGTAAATTTCGTTTTTGTTTTTCAATATACATTGAATTGAAATATATGCACATAAAACATTGCTACGCCTCTGTTAGTACTCTCACCGCATTATTCCAAATGTTTTTGATCCCTTGTGTTTCCCGGTACGGAATTTTAATTGAAAGGTTCAGCATTTTGTTTACGATAGTAATACAGCGCACTATTTAATATTTAATGCCCACAAACAATTTCTTAATCACCTTGAAACCTTTAAGTAACAAGAGGTACTCAAAACTTGCATTGCACCCTACTTGGGCATTCACTTATATAAATTGTTTGGATATGGCCATTGAATATCTTCAAAGCTGATTTCCTGTTGATGACAGGAAACAGCAGAACTAACCATGTGTAGCATTGGTTAAGTTTATTATTTTTATAATAAGGCCATTGCAAACGTTAGCCTAAACAGTCCTCCAGGTATTTGACTATCAAATCACTTGGATTCCGTCAATAGTATTTTCATTGTTAAATATTTAACAGTCATAAAACCTTCACGCCCAAAGTTACATCGATGGGTATTGTAAAAGGTTCCAATGTAAATTTAGAAGTATACAAACGTGCTGAAGTACTTGGCGCAGTATTTACACATGTGCAATAAATTAGTTATAAATCTACTCTAAATTTTACCTACTTAGGTTATAATTCTTTCGCAATTATTCAGTTGAGTCACAAAGGTTAGTCTACAGTGTCGGAATGAGTCACAAAACTTGCCTTGTGTATGTGTTTCAGCAGAAAGGCGGAAAATTTAGTTATGAAGTGTTCGCGGCAAAAGTATCTTCCACTACTAATTCACTATCGACTTGAACTACCCACTGCACTTAAGCTACAAATGTTCTGTGCTTTATTCTCGTATAAGCTATAACCGGTTTCCATATATTTGACCAAGTCGTAGAGATTAAATTCTAAATCTAGGAAGATCGCAGTTAAAGTTGTAACGGTACTTAGGAAAGTTCTGTATCATCCCAGTATATTGGGGTTGCCCGTACACCTTTTAACAGCATTTAATTGGACAGTCAAATATGCGTAAGGGTTTATTTTAACTGGGCCATTCCACTAGTAATTAGTGACTAGCCGTGATACTGTTAAACCCCAAATTTACTTCAACCAAATACAGATTGGCCAAGGCTCCAAAGCAAACAAACGTATGCTGCGGTTGCTTCTAGTTTTTCCTTTAAAAAGTATCACAACGACCAAAGAATAATTGTCGAAAATACTACCGAGTGCATAATAACAGTTGCTTTTGAAAGGAATACTGCCAGAGTGCCACTCACCAAGGATGTTCCTTCGAGGCGACAAACCCCCGTGTAAGATACGAAAGGAAACTTTTTAGTAATGCATTCCGTGTAAGGGAATCGACTGAACACCGGCAAGCAAACTTATTTCGAAATCAGAATTCATGTGATAGTAATTGAAAAAACACGTAACTATTACTACTAATCATTACACTCTGGAAAACCCCCTACCACTACAATATTTAGAACACTCAACCAACTTGGTTGAAGAATACTTCTCGACAGAAGTCATTCACCAAGTTAGCAATGAAAGTCCAGTGATTGGACTTCAATTAGGTCAAGTTCCTACCGAAGGTGGCAAGTAAGTTACCCAAATACGTATTTAGGTGTTCTAAATGTCGTGGTGTGAAAGGGTATGCCAAGTTTATTTACTTAAATCACCATCTCCAATTAATCCTATTACGTAACTACTAGTTCTCGCATGTGACTAAAAGGAACCAATCTAGGTAGTTTTGAGCAATGAGAATTTCAACTCGTTTTTTTAAATAGTAGCTATAAATCGCAAAAAAGTAGTCTTTCTTGGTAGTAAAGTTTTCTTCTGCAGGACTATGCGTATTAACAAATAAATCGATTATCCGATTAATCGAATACTTATCGCTTAATCGATTTACTTGATTATTTATCGAGTAGGAATAATATTTTTGGCGAAATCCTTTCACATTTATTATATCCTCGAATAGTTGTCAATAAAGCTGTTTTCTAAATATTTTGGATGCTAGTCCCCTTGTGTAATAAATTATGTTTATGGTTATGTCTTTCCAAGACCCGAGACTCGTCGCAGAGTAGTGTTGTTAGGTCAGATTTAGGAAAATTATGGTAGTGGGTCCTTGTTATGTTCATTTGATTGTGCCTCTTCATCTGAATTAAACTCGAATTTTAATTCCCGCTTCATAGGAATCAAAATTCTATTTTAATTGCCATATTTATGTGGGTTAGAATTTTCATTATTTTCAAAAATTAAATTTATGGGAGGCCACTTTCGAAACTTAATCGAACGTTTGACATGTTTATTAGCGGCGACCAAAAATATTTCCTAAGACTCCTCTGTCAGCAGCGTTCAGCCTTACAGATATTGCATTTTAAGAACTTCTCGGAAGTCGCACGTGTTATTTTTTTTTCAGAACTATTGCACCATATTTCTCAATCTGGTGTAATATTTTTGACCGATGTAGGTTCGCGTTGCGTTTAGTTCTGGAGTCGGACTTAACATCTTCTCCGGCCGAGTCGATCTTAACATCTTCTCCGACTCCATCGCTGGCGATAAGCGCCGTAATCAAGTACTGCAGGGGCGGCTTGGGTTTTCGATGGGTGTCCATCGTGTGAATTTCGTGACGCTGTTTTCAGCGTGGGGTGAACAGAACTATCGACAAGTGCCGGATTTAAAAAAAAACACGCTGGAATCTTAACCCTTGAAAGGCAATTCATTGCGAATTTTCCGAGCGCCTTTGGGTTATTATCGAGCCCATTTCTTGTTCCTGTACATGTGCCGTTGCTGCGACGAACTAGAAAGGTTGTGCAGGGAAAATTTCGTCTCGAAATTTCCCGAAGAACGTCTACCTTTTTTCGGATCTGAGAACACCCGAGATTTATGCCTGCGGATTTTTCCTGCATCTTAAGAACACCCCAAAATTGTGCTTGCCTTTCTCTCTCTACTCCATTGACCGAAAGTCAAGGTAAAATAACTAGTTTTTGTGTAGTGAAAAAACCTTTTACGCGTTTCACTTTCAAAATTTAAGTGATTGAACCCTTTTTTTTGGATGCGCCAAAAAGCGACCTTCAGTTATCATATGTCATCTTCTTTTCCTGTTAATTGTAAAGAGTAATTATATATTGTATTATTCTTGTAAACTCAGACGCCACTGGCTACGTAGATTTGTTTAAAGATTTTAAATGCCGTAAGCCAGGGGTGACGAGCCTCCTTTTGAACGTTCAATTAACCGTTTGTAGTATTGAACTATAATATCACCATTTGCTGTCATTTTTGTATTGTGTCATTTATTTCCAATAGTTTAATTATGTTTGTTTTGAAATTTATTACATCTTTTATTATTTATATGTGTCTGCATGAATTTTGCAAGCTTTATACACAGGAGGGAGGCATAATAAAGGTGTGTCCAATTCCCGTAAGCTGCTGGCTCCTCGGCCTTCCATGAGAACCTGCAATCAGCTGTGATTTCCAAGGTGGCGCCTGTTAATTTCGACATACCCTGTACACAACTAGGAAGATTTCTTCCCTTAAACGGTTTCCGTGAACCTTCCCTACTCCTCTGAGCTACGCTGTATGCCTTTTCCTTATCCTGTTGCGGGTCGACGAAAAAGCTCGTTTGGCCCGTAACAATCTATTACTGTGTTATTACGATTGAGGCCTGTATTATTCTGCTTGGGGGGCTTGTGAGCTCTCCAACCTCCTCTAGCCGGGGTTGTGTACCCCCACAGGATTCCGTTTTAAGCTGCTTAATGCTTGGGAGAGTCGGTGATTGGGCTTAATCACTCGGTTTGACCTCGACCTATTTGAGCAGCCAGTGGAGAGCCTGTCTTTCACTCTTTTCCTTGTGATGCACGTACGGCGGCCGGCAGAGGTCGTTTGGTGATCACAATAATATGGGGGAACCCATTATCCGGTGGTAACATTCGGTTACCCGGTACCCGTTAAAGGTTAGGTACATCAGTCAAATCTACTAAAGACGGCCCTGTCAAGAATACCTCACCCTGAACGAGAACTACTAGAGGCGGTCCTGTCACGGCGCCAAAGGTGAGCTACTAGATGCTACGCGGGATGCTACGGGGGGACACCCGACCCCCTGTAAGTAGAAATGTTGCAATGCCAATGTAGTTATGTTTTATTGCTTGCGTGTTCCATGCTTTGCTGGTTTGTGCTGAAATGGGGTTGTGACTGTTTTGTTTACTTTATGAGTGCACCGCGTACATGTCTGAAGCTGCCAAATTCCGAGTTCCCGAGAATTTGGTCTTGATGAATACACATAACCGATTTTGAGACCCTATCGGTGAGTGTTTAGTTATTTATTATATTTACTTTGTAAAAATTCCCACCGCCCGTCCCGGTGCTAAAAAGACCCTCCTACACGAGTATTAGATTTAATCGATTATTTTTCTATTATGTATATCCATAATTGCGTAGTTCTGAACTACCCAAATGTACTCGATTGGGCGATTCATTTTTCACCAGCATAGGGTACGTCACAAAAACTTGTTATGGGGATTTGTTTAGGCTTTAAAACCATCCAGTAGAGGCCAACTAAATGTTTCCAGGGAAGCTGCTACACGATTTTTGTAGCACATAGTTGCACAACGAAATATTTCGCCAGTACTTACGTCCGCCATTTTGCTTCCTGCAACATATTTAATTAGAATGTTTTCAAGATTATTTCAATCAAGATTTCAATCATGAAATTGTAATCCGCTTTGCAGCCTCTATGGCATTATCGTGTTACGAAGATTTGTGTGAATATAATTCGTAAACTATATTTTGCCTAGGTTCGAACTATTCACGAGTTTGACCGAAGTAGACCAGCATTTTTTATGAATCACAATCATCACAGTCACAGCTGTCCTGAACCCTCCCACAGTATTGAACTGACTAATAACTGGCACAAAGTTTCCAACAAAGTCCTAAACCTTTCAAAGGCCATTATTTATAAAACATATTTCTTTTACTTCCAAAGCAACTACTGTTTAATTTAAATTTATTTTTCATTCCATAAACGAAACGAAGTGTGCACTTGCACCGCAAGGCAACGTCAATGTAACTCCCTGTAACGTTTGTCATAAAGATAAAAAATTTTAATAACATACAACTTCAAGTGCACTTTGGAAGTAAAGTAAATAAAGAGACATAAAGCTGAGGAACTAAACCGCTATCTTCCTTAATTAACTTTAGAACGCTACACATTTTTACGGTGTTTCTCTGGGGAGATAATAGTAAACTAATCAGTAATTCAAACCATAACGCCAAGCATTATATTCTTCGTGTTTATATAACTTAGATTGCGACTCAGATATCAAGACGATTATTTACACCGTGAAGACAGAATGCAGGTTCTTCGCACGGTCACACACATAAGCAACCAAAGTGTATCTATTACCTGCATCTCCAGACGGAAACTCCCAATTGAAATTAGTGAAGATAGCGACGTGCGCGGCGATCGATGTAGGTGTATGAATTACTGATCAGATGAGAGAGAGAAAGAGAAAGAGGTCGCGTCGTTGAAATTAATTGACGTCAGATACATGTCCATAAGGTGAACATTAATAAAACTCAGCTAATGTTTCACTTCGCGGAAATGCGGCACCGCTAACAAAATCTCCTGCTGCGTGACAGCTTTTCACCGAAAGAGTTGCAAATACCAAACATCGCATTGCTCTGAGGATGTTAATGTTCAAGCATAATAAGAATAGCACGAGTTCTGCAACTTTTGTGCCTGACGCATTTAACATAAAAGTGAGTATGGTGACCTGGGAGATCGTTGTACATGTACACAAGAGCCAAAAATATAACCTGACTTTCCTGGAAAATATGGGGAGGTCAAACGGTATACTCGTAAATTTAAGGATAAAATTATTTCGGATTACGGTAGAAATAATACAAGCAATTTTAATTGCGATTTTCATACACACATAACAACAATTAAGTGTATGTTTAGGATTTATAAACAAAGATCACATGAACTACTACGATCTATTTCTACATTTCTATTCAGAACTCATTGAAGGTTTACGGTCATCAATGATTTTTTATTATCTTGAAAACACGTTTTCAAGTGAAGCTCACTTAATAGCTGGGGGCTTACTTATGAAAACTTCAATGGAATATTCATCGAAACGGAAGCACTCATTTTACTCAAATAAATTTCAAAACTACATAAAGTAATAAATTAATTTATAATCATCTACGCCAGTATATGTATATTTTCGAAATATTTTCCATTCAATTAAACAGGCGCGTCCTTGAGCCACAATCAGATTAAAATTAAATTAAATACGAACTGAAAAATTACAATAAAAATGTGGGCTTTATTAACGTCAAGGCCTTCACAACAGTTCAGTCAGCATAAGCAGGGCACTGAAGTGGTACGGATACACTTCCTTAGAATATGCAACAGCTTATAAGGGGCCTAAATTTTTTAATATGGTCAAAATAGTTTCAAATTGTATATAGTGTGGGCCTATTTTGGGAGAGCGGACATTAGTCCACTCAATAATCCACCGTTTTTAAAAATTTCATTAAGCCAGTGAATCAGCTGTACGCTTACATTAAATGATTTTGTGCGAATGGCGGCACTATTTGGATATCTGCATATATACGAGGATTGTTCGATAACTACCGATAACACAGAGATGGCGCGAATTCGGAGGAATCTTCTTTACCATTCTGTAGAACTATCCTGTATTAGACTAAATATGACAGTACAGAGCGATCTGTCAACTAGTCTGTTTTTGACAGTACGCCAAAGTGAACATCTCGTGTGATTTTGTAAACAATGGAAAAAACTGAGTTGAGAGCAGTGATAAAGTACTTTCATTTGAAAGGCTTAACACCAAACGAAATCAAAGCAGAGCTGGATTCAACACTATTCGAATCCGCTCCTTCGTTTTCAATTTTTAAAAACTTGGTTGCCGAATTTAAGCGTGGTCGTGTGAGCACAAATGATGAACCCCGTAGCGGACGTCCAAAAACTGCTACTGCCCAGGACATGATTGAAAAAGTCCACCGTATCGTACTGGATGACCGTCGAGTAAAAGTGCGCAAGATAGCAGACATAGTGGGTATCTCAAAACAGTGTGCACAGAATTTTAACTGAAGAATTGGAAATGAAAAAATACTCGGCGCGTTGGGTGCCGCGGTTGCTCACACCGGAGCAAAAACTGAATCGTTTGAGTGTTTCTCGCGACATTTTGGCAAGTTTTTGCCACAATCCAAAGGATTTTTTGCGCCGTTTCATAACCGTCGATGAAACCTGGGTCCACCATTATCCTCCTAAAACCAAAGCACAATCCAAACAATGGACACACAAAGGTTCTCCGCCACCAGATTCCCCAGATTTGGCTCCCAGCGATTATCATCTGTTTCCAAACCTGAAAAAATGGCTCAGCGGTAAGAAATTTTCGTCTAATTTCGAGGTAATCGTTGCTGTAAATAGCTATTTCGAGGACTTCGATTAATCGACCTACAATGAAGGCATTGCTAATTTGGAATATTGTTGGAATAAGTGCGTTGAGCGAGCAGGAGACTATATTGAAAAATAAAATGTTTTTTGTCGAAAAAAAAACTTATGTTTTCTTTTTTAGGCCACGTAGTTATCGAACCATCCTCGTACAGTGGTATAAAAAAGTCCTGCATCGTCAAACCGTGTAATTGGTTCTCGGAGTTTAATATAACTTTATGCCATAATAAAAAAAAAATTGATCTAAATATCACATAATTACCGTGCCATTAGTTTCTCTGCTTATTGTACTTTTGGAATTCTTTAGAATAATTGAAATACACATTGTTGCCTAAATCAGTTACCTATTATTCTCAAAATAATGGGGTGATTTGGAATTACCTAATTCCTATCTCAAACTCATTTATACGAAATATATCTTTCGTACTCTAACTGCATTGAATTTAAGACATTTATTTGAGATTTACATGTCATCAAAGTTGCAGTATGTCCTCGTGGAAGAACCAGATCAAATTATCTGACGACATACAATAATTTTCCATCACAACGAAGGAGCTTCCACCCGTCAAATGAATCCATGTCGACTGAATTCTGGATTACACAACGGTCGTTTAAACAATGCAAAAGGTTACAGTTATAGATCACACGATGCTTTTTTGTAACTCTAACTACGTAACGTAATTCTAAATCTGATATGTTTCTAAATTTTTTGTAAAACCTTCGTAACTTCGAAAAATGCGTTTGGGGGTTTAACCGTAAACAGTTGTTTCCTGTCTGTATATTTATTCACAAACTACTTTTAAATATACTACAACGTGTACAAGTAGTACGATGCCATACTTTCGTGTGTTTCGTTTTTCAACATCCCGTACGAAAGTAACGGACGATTTCTTTATTTTTTAACACACATATCCCTAGTTCAATCGATAGGGAACCTAATCAATCGAGCCTCACACACGACCAGGGGTCCTAAGGCGAAAAGGGAACGCAGGCTACAATGAAACTAAGGATTTTAACACTTAGTTTCCGAGACGGACCGTTATTTATAAGTGAGAAACAGAAACGTGACTGAAGATATTCGAGCAAGGAAGAGAACTTCCAGCACGAGGTCGAGTCTTAATGCACATTATCTGCACGGATGATGTACGACGTCCTGCGCAAGTAGAGCTGTTACGTTGGCAATAATAAATAGGCGCTAATGGTTTTATATGCCCTAAATTTCGTATCATGGAATGAAATATTGCGGGCGGGCGTGGGACAATTTCAATTCCTGCATCTATGGACGACAATAACTTTAACCTTCAAACCGGTTAGAATCGTAACGATTGTTTCTCAGTGTTAACGAGCTGTATGGAATGTAAACAATCAAATTATGGAAATAAGCTTTGAAAACTTTTTAATATATTGGGGACTAGAATTTTCCACCTGTTAGCAGTTCATTAAAAGTTTTCTAGCATTTGAGGGCATTTAGAAAACTCGTTTTAATTCCAATTAAAGATTTCCTTACAGTATAGCTACTGTACAATACTTTACAGGTACGGAAAAGCCGCGGTAAGGGATCAACATAACAACCAAGTTTATCTACAAGAGAATATTATAGCTGAAGAATCAAAGTAGTACAAAATAAAAAATAATACAAACTCAGAACAGAACGGATTACGCTATCAGAATTATAGTAAACGTATTCTATTTTCTATTGTTTGTAGACACTTAACTTAGGGAGAAAATGTTTGCAGCTACTATAACCCCCTTAATAAATAAAAAATGGAATCAATGTATTGATGCGTTTTTAATTACACATCTACATTCAAATATTGTAAATTAAGTTCTCTAACAAATGAGATTTCCTATAATAATAGTTAATAGTAAAGTTACGAAAGAGAAACCTCGGTTTTCCATCATTAATCAATTTGAAATGGTATTCCTTATTGTTTCTACTGGCATGGCTTCCGCGTAGCCGATTTACCTACCGCTTTTTATGCTCGAGCAATGTTTTTAACAGTTACAGTCAATCAAAAACGGCAAACCCAAATAATAAAACTGTGCAAATTACTAATGGACTGGTTACTTATTCAGTACTTACCCTGTGGTTTAATGATTGTATTGAAGAGTTATCCTGCGGTGTTATGCAGCCAGCATCGAGCCGGCCTCGGTTTGCACCCCATCGACATCCTGAAACAAAAAAAAAGTTACAGTTCAGTGTGAATTCGGAGTGACTGATAAAACTAAATTGAGTAAGCGGCTGATTCTGTTTTTGGTGTAGTATTATCCACGTAATTTACTTTACGGGGTCATCAGCCTGACGACAAGCCAATAGTTTACTTTCGGTTTCACGTCCGCGTAATGAGGGCAAACACCACTTGGGGCAACTCAACTCCACAAAAAAAAAGCTACGACATTTTAGGTTGGATCCTGGTCTTCATTTATGTTCAAATGCTTCTATTATCGATTATAACTCGACACAGCTTTCAATTCCCATATACCTATACTGATTTCAACAGTAGGTATTTATAAAGCAAAATATATTTAAAAAGTAGGTTAAATTTTAACAACTTTTAACCAAAATTCTGTTACATAATTAAAACACCGCGTTTTAATCTGTTTCCTACTACAAGTTATTAATGTCCAAATTAGAACTTTAATCTCGTAAACTTCAATTTAACGACCGTATTGTTTTCATCCCAGTCCTAAAGAAGCAAGAGAAAAGCAAGTCGGTCATCAGCGTTCTTTGAGCACGCCCTATTAAGCTCTTATAATCGTTTTCTGGAACATAAACGAAGTAAGTCGTACCGGAAGGCCGCTTATATTCATAATCGCAGTTAAAAACAAAGTACATATTCTGTTAGGGTTATTGACTCCTACTTTTGGATATGACCTTAAATCTACCACTAACTGTTACGGTCTTGTCAAATAATATTCTAAGTTTTTGCTAGTAAATAAATAATGGGCGATCAGATCAGTTTAAAGACCGAATACAACAGCTACTTTTAGTATCTTTACTATATAACTACCACAGAGATATGTATTAAATAGATGGTAATTTAATAAATGCTTTTATTATGTAACAAATGCCTAGATATACAAGGTGTCTGGCCAGGGACTTGAGGGGCAAGTGTTAGACCGGGGAAAAGCAATTTACCTGCCCCCTCAAATGGAGAAGTAGAAGATTATGGCAAAGTTATTTTTAGAACTTATTCTTTTAATTAATTATATAATCAAATTTCTCCCCTAGGAATAAATACATTTTCTAGGCATTAAACCACAAAAGAAAGCATAAACCATAACAAAATTGTAGAAGTCAATATCATTTTTTAACCAAAGAAAATTGAAATCCTATTCTTCTTCTTAGGGTGCTTTGTCTCTTACGAGACGTAGCGATCTTCTCTCCTATGCCTGTGTTGCGCGTTTAGAGTGCCACAGACATAGAGGACCTACAGCTTAACGTGGGCTCCGAACCACGGGAAGTGTAAACACTTCTACTCCAGAGAAGATTTACTAGGCAGAATACCTCGCTGGTTTGCCATTGCCTTGCGAGGGAGAACGGCCGTTAAAAATCCGATGTTCCGGTACTGGGAATTGAACCCAGGACCCTCAGCGTAGAAGTCTAACGCGCTAACCTCTAGCCTACGGCCGCCTCGAAATCCTATTACAAGCAGAAATAACAGTCTTGCTATGTATTGTGTTATGAAGATGGATTAATATATTCATGGCCTAACCATAAAAAAGTATACATTTTATACGAACGAGCGTATAAATATATTTTCGGCGTAATGTCCTACAATATTAATACTTTGGGCCAACACTTGCGTATATTTATTAATCCTTAAAATATCTTCTTCACTCTCCAACCGTTCTCATGCGATCTTTACCACAGGTATAATGACTCAGAATACTCATTTTCTGCCGTTTCCATTTCAGAATTGCCAGAAACCTCCCATTCCTTAATTGTTGCTTTAATTTTTTACTTCGCTGAAGGCATATTCGCGAATGCCGGCAGCTACAGCTTTGAACTTGTGCGAGTAGGCGTTGTCATGGAGCAGTCCGCAACCGGCATTTAACTTAACCACGACAGTTCTCCTCCACTTTTCACGCAGTTTCCAAACAACAAGTTGGAATATTATTCACGTGTTTATTTATACCTTTTGGCTGCGAATAATCAATTAAAAAGATTTCTTCGGTAAAATGACGTCGCTGTTATGTCTGCAGACGGTTTGAAACTAAATTTATTGTTGTCATTGTATGTATTCTGGATTGATTCCCAGATCCACGTTTTTGACAAGCGGTTGCAATGTAGATCTTTTTGCGGGTTGAGTAGGACAAAGTTTTCCATTGAACATTCCACTCGAATTTCTACCAGTGAACTCGGTGGTTAGCAAAAACCAATTTTCTAGTACAAGCGATGTTTTCATCTTTCATAAAGTTTTTACCAGGAGGCTATTATCTCTGCTATTCAAACGTGAAATGTATAAGGAGTGAAATGTATAAGTAAATTCAGTTCAGATCATAGATATTTTAGAGCCCTGCTGTCCAGCGACAGAAACGGAACGCCTCAAACTCAAAATGCCTGTTTTCCATTTTTCACACACAATGGGTTGAAGGGAAGTCTGTATCTTTTATTCGACTAACCAGTAGATGTCGCCGATTATAAATCAACAAACCAACTAAACGCAATTAAATCAAATTGTGATAAATCAGACTGACAATTAAAGGTTCCCAAAATTGAATTATCATCACCTCGTTAAGACTGGAAGGATGTGGAACTCTTCTTGAACCACTGCTTAGACACACTTGCTTCTGCCATTGAAAGTAAAAAGTGCACTCGGTGCAAAATCAGAATAAGGATAAATATTTAATACTGCTTAATGCTGCTCCAAGTTGATGTAATTATTATTAATATTCATAAAAAATAAGTTCATACAATCAGACCCTTACAAATCGTCGTGCCGCAGAATTCTATGGCCCTTATCCTCCATAGTTCTTGTCAAACCTGCCTGTACCACAATTTCAGACACAAATGGACAGCTTCGTATTGATGTAAATAAGGATAATACAAAGAAGTTTTAATAATTTACTTGGTGCTGCAATTATATAAGCACTCCCGCTTTTACTTCAGCTTCAGTGTTTAAATAGAGTGGTCGAAGTTAATGTTCTATTAGACAGAATATTTTACTTTCCTTTTCAACTCTACCATTTTTAACATAATCTATTTGAAAACTTACAATAATAGATCAACTTGTGCAAAAAATCGAAATGTAATTGTAAGCATGAAGCAGCATCAGAAATGTTCAGCTGCCATCTTACACCAGCATATTATTTTCAAATTTCTTGAAGTTACATATTTGTAAAACCATTTCTGGGCAGGGCAAAGTTTGTGGTGACCACCCGAACGGTTAAGAGATTCAGATGACACACAATTCTTGCTAGCCATAAAAATATGAGGTTGATTCACAATCCCGGTTGACTAATAGAAAAACAAGCGCAACACTTCATCTGAGCTTTCTCAAATTTTAAATAATGTCTGAATATTTACCTTAGTTTAGTATATTTGTACTTTACATTAGATTAGAATACTAGTCACACTTTTTTAAGAGCTTTGGGTTGTGAAGTTAGAGAGAGTAAGTGTGCATATTGTAATGAGATTGATATAAAGAAGGCGTATGACTATACTGCACGAATCGACCTAATTTTCTAGTTGAAGTGTTCGACAAAGCCACACAATTTATATTCGTACACCCTGAAACATATCAATGTTGTAGTTACATAATTGTCTTCTCCAAAATCTCTGTTTATGCGTGCCCCTACAATTCTAAAATTCTGTAAATATCAGTTGAGCTGCATAAAACACAAATTAAATACATAATTGAGTAGCCCAAAAACTGAGGTAACACCATAATTTATAACTGACTCGAAATTAATCAACAGATTGATTGGGTAAATACAGAAAATAGAAAATACTGAAGTAAATTACAATATTATTTTATATGATTTAGACAACAGCTCAAACTACTTCGAGAAAACTCGAATTGAGGGAAAGTTTCCAGGCGAATGAAGTATGACAAGGAAAGCAATTTAGCGGACGTAACGCGTATCTGAAAATAAACGGATCTAAAAATCTACAAAGCTAAATTAATAATTATAATAAGTCCGAATACGAATTTCCGGAAGCTGGTGATATGACGCAAGGCCTGGCGTTAAGTCAGCTTAACCAACGCATTAAATGTAAACGGTAGCGCCGAACCGAATCGTTTATTGCTATTAATCAATCCGCATAATTGTCCTATAATACAAGGAATTTTACTCATCAATACATTAAGTTGCCAACTGTCTAAATTGCAATTGTCACGTAGCCGTGAAAATAGACACAACCACAACTGACAGCTGTCTGAAAGTTAATGCACAATATCTTTGTTTACAAACATCACAGTCAAAAACTTAATTAAATAACAGAGAGCAGTTACTAAAAACAGGCGGAAAAAAATTTAATTGAGTGCACCTACTGAAGGTAAGTGATCAGTCGCAAACGCATCTTAACGTTCAAAACGGTAGATAATACCAAAAAGTTAAAAATACAAAATCTACACAGTATTAGCTTTCGCGTTAAGTGTGGTACATGCCGACATGGATTTAAGGAGCAACGGAGCTCTGCATACGTTCGCCCGAAGATAAAGATTACAGAAAACTGGGGAAACATCAAATCTTGGTTGTTCGATGCACTGATTTTTAATGTGTTTAATTAATCTGGGCCAGAACCAACGAGAATTTAACAAAACACCAAAATAACTCGTAATTAACTCAATATATTCTCTTATAGATGAGGATGATCTAAATAATCGCCGTTGCATGAAATTTCCAAAATCTTAAATCACCTCCTACACTTATACCAGCAACCCACAACATGCACGGCCAAGAACTCAAGAGGAAGTCCCATCTGAATACACCCACAACTTCCAGAGAATTCCCCAAAATTCTCTACCATTACAGGAATTCAAAACATTCAAAAAGATTGAACAAAGGTCGGCGGCAAAAGGAATTGTATGCAACCAAACACACCCATCAGACTGCCGGGAAGCTACTGGGAAAAATACAGGTAACAAATAATCAAAGCAAAAATTTAAAAACAATTAATTGCCCCCGGTCGGTAGTTGGAACCATATATTTCCCGTAAGAGCCAGGCGCTTTTAACATCAGCCTGTTTACACACACATTGGGCGATGTAATGGTTTGTTATAATAGTGATAATCCGCGAAACGGTTTTTTAATAATTTCAAAAATTGATATGAACTGAACAACGTTAAGTCTTAATGACTGCAATCGATAACAGTTTACACACACTAATTTGTAATTGCAAAATGCCGCTCTGGGAAGACAGCATCGGCGCAACGCAACTCTTTTTCCCAGGTCGGTGTGTTTCATTCGACTTTATATTTTACGTTAATACTCCACTAATTTGAAATGCCGGAAAAAATTCCCAACATTTGTTTAAAATATTTTAGGAGTGCGATTGAAATAAACCGTGAAATCATCTAAACAGCGAATTTACACAAGATTTCGTTATTAAACCACAACGGATCTAACAAACTCTTATCGGGAAAGAAAAATATAAGCATTTTAAATTCCGCCATCATTCATTATTTACCCATTTTTCGATAACTAGTACATACATTATCATTTAATACAATTTGCAATTTACGTAATTGTTCGTACATTTAATCTTCAAGCAGTTTGCAACCATTGCATGAATGGCGGCGTTACACGCTTGCAGCAAAAATTGTTTCGCGAGAATAGGGAAGGAGGATGTTTGTTTTACAAAAATTTGAAATTTAAAACACAAGGTACTCCCCGGAAGCACCCCTCAACCTTGAAAAATATTTAAAATGGTCCTACCAACACTTCAAGTAATCGTATTTATCAGGTACGAAGGTCTCGATGATTCCGCTTTAGCAGCTTTCTGAGTAATATATCATCTAGTCCGGTCAGAAGGACCCCATTAATCCTCGGATCTTGCGCTGAACAAGCCGCCAAGGAACAAAGGAAAATTCTATTCTGACCTTTGAACGTCTAGTTCTACAACAAAGTGGTGTGTAGTAACAAGCCCAGGAACAAATTCTTATCGCAAACTATTACATATAGGTAGGTAGTAATTACAAGATCTTTTTTACGACAATGTAATAATAAATATTAGACGGAAATTGATGACTAACACACAAAGAGGCCTGGTATAAAAACATCTAACCAAATCTTAATTTGGTGCAACTGTTGGAATTATTCCATTGTGGTGGTGTTAAACCTTAACACCAAAAATAGTATGTTGAAAAACGAACATTATAGATAGGTTATGCACGAAGTTACTTTCCAAGTTATCCTAAGCTGTCATAATGAAACAAGTTGGAGTACATATGTATAGTAGACCCTACCCTTATTAATAGTTACCAAACTGAAGTATTCTTTTTCGATACAAAAGCACTCTTTGGCAGCCATGCCTTGATAGACGGGATACAATTATTTGCAAGGAAAACTTAAATGACGAACCCCCACCTGATGCACTGGCCATGAAAATGGCAAATGGCATTTCAACTTGTACGCCACCAACTATCGATGAAGGTTAATAAGCGTTGGTGTCGCTTGGAACAACTTCTTAATTGAATAGCCATTAAGGTTGCAAGACACGACTCATTGTACATGTTTATATATAATAGGTGTTCCATGCACCAAATACATTTATTAACCAATTTCAAATATAAATCAATCATAATGGCGTATCGTAAACAGTATTGTTATTGATCAATAACCGCGGTCGTGCTCCGTTCCGGGGCTATGTCAAGGCTGAAATGCGAAGGTGCACTTATTGCACCCGCGACACCTGGATTTTATGTGAACGACTTTTATTGCCTTGTTCTAAACCGGTTTGCAGCTATTAATGCGCCTTTAATGTGTTTCTTTCATTCGAAGCACTTTATGGCCTAGGAGTTGGTTCAAGACGGTGGACGAGATGCCTTGGCATAAAATAGTCGCACCTTTCTTCTTCTACATCATCCCTCGGCAAGGATAAAATTACAGGGGAGAACCATTGCACACGAGTGCAATACAACACGGCTCAATTACCCCTGCTATCGCTGAAATCGCATCACGCGGAAAACATTATCACAAAATAATTATAGCACGTGTTCTTTGCTTATGCGAAGCGGGAGCTATTTTTAGAACTTCCTTTGAACACCGAGACAAATTTGAACACGCTCGCGATTTTTGCTGTACTCGATGGAAATCGTGTAAGTTAAGGTCGGAATTAATTTCAACTACCCTGCAAAAAGCCTGAACGCCCAAAGGTTATCGTAAATTCCACAAAGAAATATCAGCTCTAGTTTGGGTGGGACTGGCTTTGCTAGGTAAGAAAATACGGTTAACGTTTTCGTAAGAGCCTTTACCAGTATATGTTTAGCTTCCTTTTGCTCTACTTTCATTCGTGAGGATATCGACCGGAATGAACGATAGTAAAACAGCATTTTTACAGATGCCCGTTGTGCAATTTTGGATCATGGTCGGGAGTTACAAATGGCTGCACAAAAAGCAAAATCTAAAACAATTCCAAGCTAATTTTGGTCGAATTAAATAATCATGGTTGTATTATTTGCAGTTCCATTTGAAACAGTTTAGTTAATACGTTTTGTTATTCTAACATTTCAGATATCGCGTTAAAAATGTAAACCGTTGGAAACGCAGTTATTGTGACTGTATTTCCTTCCCTACAAAAAGTACCCTTTTCAATTTTTCTTCAAATATTATCTAAATAGATCTTTCCGAACGTCATCAAGATCTATTCAATTTTCGCAGGTCTTACCCGTATGAGGTTGTTATGTACAGATAAGAAACTTTGGAGATATAAACCCTTTCTAAACCCCAAGCCATAGGCAAATGCACACTGTTTATTTGCTTATGCCCAAGCTAAGAAAAGTTCATTTTTCTTTTTGTAAGTTAGTAGTAGAAAAGTATCTAAACAACTTTTCGTGGCTTCTATTTTATTATCAACATTAGTTCTGGTTGTGGAATAAATCTGCATTACTTCTGTAGTCAAGCTTCGCACGAGTACCGTCTTTTTCGGTTGATCTAACTACAGGTTAACTAAACATGAAACTATTTAATATCCAACTATTGAATCAATCCCATAATCGAACAATTTTAATTATTTGATACCATGTTGAGTAGCAACCCAGTAGGATCCAGGGGTTAAAGTAAAATAATTATTTGAGCGCTTATAAAATATGCACAACAAGCTTGTGACGTACACGCTGGTGTTTGTGGTGTGCACCGCATGTATGTTGACCGTGCTTCTACGTCCTATCGCCCACGATCTAACGTCGAACGGATATACAGGGAATTTTTCTTTTTAGTATACATCGTCTATGTATACTTTTAAAAAGAACGCATCAATTACGCCTATTATGTAGGCAACCAACTATACAGACAACTAAAGAACAGAAGCAAACGTCACTGTAGTTGTGAATTATTTTAGTATGAAAGTTATGTTCTATGCGGTGTTTATATTAAATAGGTAAATCAAAATGAGTGGAACGACAACGACGATTATTATTGTAAAACATTAAATATCAATAACGCAAACGAAAATAAAACAACAGTTACAACAAGTATTCGAAATGACCACCTCGTACTTCTAAACAAACGGTGTTGAAAGGCACATACAGTATTCGCAAGAATGTTATGTGTCAACCTATTGCATTCGGTACGTATGCGATCTTTTAATTCATCAATACTTTGCATTGGAAAATTTGCATAAATTTTTGATTTCAGGTATCCCCTCGCAAAGAAGTCATTGGGCGACAAATCTGCAGAACGCGGGGGCCACGGTACAGAACCGAATCTTCCTATCCAACATCCTGGAAACCTGTGGTTTAGAAAGTTTCTTATAGCATTCGTGGAATGCGGAGGGGCTCCATCTATCTGAAACCACGAGTCATCGATGTTTAAGTTTTCTATTGCCGGAATGATGTCGTTCCTTAATAGCTCTAAAAGTTTGGCTGTATTGAGATTACCATCAATAAAATATGGACCTATAAGCTTATTTTCAACTATTCTTAGCTATAAATGAACTTTCCGAGTGGATTGACTGTGAGTTAAGTTTTGTAAATGGCGGTTAGTGCGGGACCAATATCTAAGGAATAAGATTAGCAGAATAATGGATAGTGTATAGATGAGGAATTATAGTACACACCGAAAATTTTGTGAATTGACTTCTGCATTTATTGTGAAAGTTACTTTATCACTAAACACTATCATGTTCCTTGAGCAAATTAAAGAATGTTTCACAAAAGATTATTCTTTTTTCTTTGTCTTCATCGAATAGTTGTTAGTGATTAGAAAATGTGTACGATTTATATTTAAATTCTTTTAGTGTTATAAATTCCGGGGTTTTAGAAACATTAAAATGTGAACCTATTTCTCGTAGTGATACTATGGGGTTTTCTTCAACGTAGCATAAAATATTTAATTTCATTTCTTCGGTTAAAACGTGATTACTTTTAGTTTTTATTTTAAGGGAATTTATTACGCATCCGTCTGATTTAAATTTTCTAACAATTGTTTGTATGGTTCGAATACAAGGAATAGGTCTTTCTGGATATTTTACTGAAAATTAGTCTCTCACAGTTCTTAAGCTGCTACCGTTCTGACACCACATTAGAATTTCCACGTTTTCGTCTTTACTGTACATGGTTGTATAAAAAACGCAATAAGACACTAAATAAAGACTTTTAACCTGAATTAATTTGATTGTTTTGGCCACAGCATGCTTTAGTTGTCTGTATAGTTGGTTGCCTACATAATAGGCGTAATTGATGCGTTCTTTTTAAAAGTATACATAGATAATGTATACTAAAAAGAAAAATTCCCTGTATAAGGAGCACAGATTTCGGCAAGTAATCATTTTGTGTTCGCTTTGTTTGAATGTTTTTTGTTGTAGATTGTTTACGAAAAGTAAAACCTGGCGAGTTTCAACTAGAACTGGGTTTGGCGGGACTTCTTACAAGCCTTGTAAGTCTATTCGTTACGAGGCAAGGTTTTAGGATAGCACTTGAACAACCGTTTTGAGGAAAATATCTCTACCGTTGAATAAAGATGATATAAACAGTTTCCAGTATGGGAAAGTCCAGGGAGGCAGTCGCGTCCACTTATTTTAGTTTTGGTTGATCCATAAGGTGGGTAACAGGATAAGATTATATAGTGTAAATTAGCCGTGAAACTGGTCACTAAGGTCATCAAGCCTTCCAATACCACATTTTATTTGTATAGAAGATTAGTTCAGAACTAAAAAAAAAAAAATTTGAATGGCAGTTCAGCAAAACACTGTTGTATTCAGAACATAGTATACATATATGCTCATAACTTGTTGCAAAAAATATGATATTTCATTAAACCTTTTAAACCCTGTGTACAGGGCCGGATTTACTAATAAGCTAGACACGCCGTGGCTTAGGGCCACTCATGTAGAAAGGTCTGATAAATCTGATATAATAATAATATTAAATTACACTATCAAATTTTCAGTAAAAAATTTTTAGAATATTTATGTACCTCTCCAAAATATTGATTACTAAGGGGATAAAGAAGATAATTATATATTTTAAATTTGTTAAGTTTCTATTAAAGCTACAAACTCGAATAACTTTAGTCTAAGGTCACAAAACATTTTTAGGCCCTCGCTCGTCTTAAATACTGCCCTGCCTGAATACTCGCTAGTTACAGCAGACTGAAAAACATATTTATCGTTACCAAACCTATAGAAAACCGTAGAATACTCCTTACAAAATTGAAAAGATAATTAGTCTTCTACTACACTTAATATTACACCTTTAATCTCCTTAAACACAGTTCAATTAATATGTTGGCGTTACTTTCATAAAGCTATTGGCAACAAGTGACTATTTACGGTTTAAAAGGAGCTCTCCCTTTCCATTCTTAATCAGTAAAAAAAATTCGTAATAAATAATTTTAATTAACATAAAAGTTTTGGGCAACTACAACCTGTACCTTGAAATATGTCTGAAATTTTACTTCGCACAGAAAACCTTTTTATTTTTATTGACTATATTATTTTCATGTCTGCTGTCCTTTACGTCGACAATGCATTATTATTTTATTAAGAATAACGACATTGCTACATATTCCTTTTCAATATATTCCGCTCGGCTTTCTACACAGGGTGATTGAGGAGGAAACCCCAATATGTTGGGAAATAGGTTTCCGTGATTAAAATAAACAAAAAAAGTTGTATAAACATAAAATTCTCACCCCTTACAAGATATTTAACAAAGTGCATCTCTCGTGTCCATTTTTGTTGATTTTAATCATCCCCAAGGACAATAATCGAGGGGTTTGAGGTCTGGTTACCTTGGTGGCCAATTCTGTGGCCCCCGACCCACATCCCAACAGTTGGGAAAGCGATTATTTAGATGATTTCCCACATTACGACTAAAATTAACAGGGGCTCCATTATGCAAGTACTCAATTTACCTTATATGCAATGGTAAACCTTCCAGTAGATTTGTCAGATGATTATCTAAAAATTCAAAATATCTTTCGACCGTCAAGCACAACTGGGCCAAGCAATTGATTATTAATCATACCAAATGTTGGCATTCGCGGGTCACGTGCGGTTCTAGGAAGGACTGCCCGGGAACGATAGCCATAACAATGTTTCGGTTACACATAATATCTGATTGTAAAGACGCAAAGGGGGTCAGTCCCGTTTGCGATCTTGGATGTGTTGCATGAGATTGAGCATTTATTTATTGTAGAATTTGTTCTGTAGATTGTGAAAATATACTTATATTCACCTGTTTTCGGGCCATATTTCTTACACAAACCACAAATTAATACTGGACATCAATGCTGACAGTTATTTTCGACCGTGGCATGCGGATATTCCGCTGACCAGCAACGTTCGTTGTGACAGTTATTTAGTCCATCACGATGGACTAAATAATGGATGGATGGATTGAGCTTCATCGGTGAACAAAATGTATCGGTAACGACTATGATTTTCGTTTATCGAATTGCGAAATTGCAGCCTCAAAGCTTTGTCACCATATTGAAGATTTTGGAGGCGTTAAATATTGAAAGGTTTTAAACCATTTCAATGAATGCTCTCCCATGCCGTCGTTTGATCAACTTAGACGCGCTGTAATGCGTATTGTACTTAACCTGAGCTACGCTGCATCAAGCTAGGAATTTCTTTTTCTACCGCCACATCAGACCCCGCTTGCCTTTCAGATACGATTCAGGCACTGGGAAATATTTCACTTTCACCTGCATTTACGCAGGCAATCGAGTGAAATTTATTGGGCAATGCCAATGGGCCTAATCCCAACAGGAAAAAGGGCATCATATCAGCTCATAGAACTAAGTATATTATATTATACATGTTCTGATTGTTGATATAAGAAGGATTAATAATAAAAAAATTACTAAGACTGCCTAAAATACATTTCTATTCGGCACTGTTCTGTTGGGATCGCGACATTGATATCTAGCAACTGTACGATTAATACTCCCGTTGTAATACCTTCTTCTTCTTCTTTGTATAGGTCAAGGGCCTGTTAATGATCTACAATGGAGTAGGTTTTGTGAGTCCTCGTTCAACGTATGCCGGGCAGGAGGCTAACCTAACCCGTCGAAGAGAGAAGAGAAGTTCCACTACAAGGTTTACCATTGTCAAAGATGTTTGTGTCAGTATTTGGATGGGTGGGCCAATATAGTGGCATATGCAACCGGTCGCGCTTCAGAGGGTACGTTGTAATACCCATAAATGAAAATTATATCGGCATATTCTCGATGAGTAAATATGGCAGGCATCGCGAAATTATTTAATATTTTTCTAAGCAACTGCAACGCATAAACGTAAAATAAATCGGACAATTACCAAACGAGTACTATCAGTATGGCGTACTTAAAATAAAATACCAACTGATAGCCACTTAAATAAAACAAAGGGTAAATGCTTAGATATCTCTGTAACTGGTGAGAATCGCTATATACCTTTTTCTTCTTCTTCTTTCTGTTAAGCTATTATATACTTTTTTGTTTATTTTAATAATCGGAACCAATTCCATCCAAATCTACAGCACATTTTTAGCACTTTCACTTTCATTGTCTAAAAAATAAGCTGGTCAAGGTTACATTTGAGTAGCCCAAGTAAAACGAAAATGTTGCTAAATTAGGTGAATAAGGGGAATGTTCACTTTAAAGCCTTATTTTTCTTATATATGCACTTATTTTAGTAAAACAAAATCTCCACCACTTTGTGTCAGTGTGTCGGTTGCAAAATTCTTTGCATTAAAAAGCAATAATTAGCTACTAACGGCACTTTGTTCAAACATGTAAACTTCCAAAGTTGCACATATTTGGAACATCAGAAATAGCCTTATGGGATTATTTTTAATGGTTTATAAACAGCACCACAAATTTCTTTAAGACCACATCCTTTACAAATTGAAGATCCAATCGTTGAGAGTATTTTTTCTAATACAACCTTACAAATCCATGGCCTTGTAGAAATTGACGAAAAACTAACTAAAATTTTTAATTTAAATCTGTTTTTACATATGGCAGATTTTACCAGAGCCCCACTAGGATAAAATACATCTTGACCATTTTACCAATTAATATACTTTGTGTAGGAATTAGTACAACTAACGATAACGCTATTTGAAAAACTTAAATATTTATCAATTAGCAAACATTTTGTTCCGATAACTTCGTTTCCAGCGAACTTCAAATGCCATTAGTTATCCAATAAATTAGCAATTTTAACGATCCCTTTTTTAGGAGTTCCCGAAAGAATTTCTCCGCTGGTTGACGGCCCTACCCGCCCTGCCAATAAATTTCTTTGTGTTCCAACAATTTATAAGTTTCACGGTTCACAAAACCACCAAAATTACGACAATATTAAGTACTTACCATCCACATTTCACTACTTGAACTAGTTCGTAAACAAACAGTTGTATTAATTCAATTTTCTATAAGCATCATAAACCAGCAGAAAACAACAACGAGGCAATTATAGAAATCTTTCTAGCATAATTTAAGCAGCCACTACAAGAAATTAGCACTTAAATAGGAATAAAACTCGTGAGCAAGTAGTAATCGATAAATGAGACTATCCTCTCGATTAACATTAATTGAATGAGGTAGTTTTTCCCGACTTTCGCTGCAAATTAGTGTAATCGTGTCGACCTAGAAAAGAGTAATCGATTTGACTGGCGAATATTAAGTACGTTTAATCGTTTATTTTGCGCCGTCTCATGTGCACTGGTTACGTTGTTTACGTTTCACTGACCTCGTTGTGGTTCCTTGGAAAGCTTTTCGCTATTGCAACATTGACATTGTATTGTTTAATTCATTGAGGTCTTGGAATAACAATTTTTACTACATATCTAGAACAATACCCTCCAAGGGAGAATTGTCAAATTTTATCACATTAAGAATTACATTGCAATAGTCGTAATACAGATTGCACATGTTTGTAAGGGTAATTAATTAATTAAAATGAAGAGTAAATAAAACACACTAAATTTATTCAGAACACTGTACTACTTAAAACGTCGTAACACAACCTTGCTACAGCCCAGATTCCAACTGAATACCCATATCTCCTATTTTCCAAAATGTTTACATGCACACATGATCTCACCGTCTCGTTCGACAGCGCCTTAAAACACTTAAGCACTCATAAAACTTAAAATCAACATACAACAATATTTGGGTTATTGGACACATTAGTCGTATTTCGTGCGGTTGCTTATATTCGGCCATCCTGGAACTCGTTCTGTCCTCAGGACGCACTGTGCTAATTGACTCCTAGTTCATAGAGCACAACTACATCGACTTAATGCTGACGCCAACTGTGAAAGGTAAACGGTGCCAACTGCATATGCCGTAATTGTCGCCAACTGCTGCGAGCTGTAGCTGCATATGTATGTCTCGCCAACTGCGAACAGTACGTATAGCTAATTGCGAAATGCTCTTGTCGCCAACTGCGAGATACTATTGTCGCCAACTGCGAAATGCTAGTGTCGCCAACTGCGAAATACTATTGTCGCCAACTGCGAAAGGCTATTGTCACCAACTGCGAAATGCTAGTGTCGCCAACTGCGAAATACTATTGTCGCCAACTGCGAAATGCTAGTGTCGCCAACTGCGAAATACTATTGTCGCCAACTGCGAAATGCTATTGTCGCCAACTGCGAAAGGCTATTATCGCCAACTGCGAGCCGACATTAAAGTCTACTAGCCACTAACTAAACTACAGAACACTTAACGAACTTACTAACTAAAACTACTAAACTCTTAACCAAACTGGCAAGTACAATCACCCTGATCAACTCTCACTAGTTCGAACACAACCGTTAGTCTTTTAACAAAACCCACGGTTTAATCTTATCTACCGCAACAACGGTTTTATACCTTCTATACCCTTCTCTTAGGTCTTCAACCTCGTAGCGATCATTAAACAATACCCGAACAATGCGAAATGGTCCTTTGAACTTCGGTAGTAGCTTTCTGCTACTTCCTGTTGCTGGATTATCTGTTCTCAAGACCATGATCACATCTTCTTTCTGGTACTGTTTCGCCTTTGCTCGAGTTCTATCGAACCTCTCCTTCTGAGCCAACTGCTCTGCCGTAATTTCTTTAGAGATATCGGATCGTAACTGATGGATTTCAACGCGACCCACACTATTCTGTATGGCGCTCAAAATTTGCGATTCTGCAATTGCTCGACCTTTGTACCCGGCGAGAGCTTCCAGTGGGGACACTTTTGTGGTCTTACTGATGGTACTGTTTAGTACACCCTGTATCTGTTTCACATAGGTGTCCCACAATTTCTCCGATTGTCCACCAGCTGTGGTCGCTAAACAATTTAACACTGTCCTATTCACTCGTTCACACTGTCCATTTGCCCTAGGAGTTGCAACTGCATTAAGAACATGCACGATCCCAAACGAGGAACAGAACGTCTTAAAGGTTCTGGAGGTAAATGCTGTGCCCCTATCAGTTATCAGCCTCACAGGCGCCCCAAATAGGTACATAATACCCATCAAGGTCTTCGTGACGTAACGAACTTTTGTATTCTTGACGGGTTCAAGAAAAACAAATTTAGTAAACCCGTCTACTATGACAAGGATGTATTTGTTATGCTTATTGCTGCATTCAAATGGCCCTAGGTGATCCACGTGAAGTGTGTGAAATGGCACCGGTGTCTTATCAATCGGATGAAGCATACCCTGCTTCTTCCCTGAAGGATGTTTATAATACAAACAGCTCAAACAGGCTTTAATGTATTTTGACACAAATTTCCTCATTCGGGGAAACCAATAGTTATTTACTACTCGCACTAACGTCTTTTCTAATCCCAGATGCCCGGCATCGTCGTGGCACAATCTGCAAATCTGCCATCTTGCACTTTTAGGAACTACCCACGACATTTGTCCATTTTGCAACTTTTTATAGACTTTCCCATCTTTCAACAAGTAATGTTTGAAATATAGGTTAGCAGATGAACAGTCTCTCTTCTTCTCCAAAATCTCTTTAATTTTTGTAATGCCCTCATCTTGCATCTGAGCCACCGTGACCCAGTCAGCTTCTGTCAAGTCTATGACGCTAATTTCTTCCACAACGGGGTTACGACTCAGCGCGTCCACGTGAGCCATTCTTTTCCCTGGCCGATATTCTATCTGAAAATTGTAATCTTGGACCTCCAGCCACCATCTCCCTACTCTGGGAATCAAGTCCTTTTTTGTAAACGTCGTTCTTAGTGCATTACAATCTGTTACAACCTTGAACTGCTGTCCTATTAAGTACACTCGGAAAAACTTTAACGACAACACCACTGCCAAGGTTTCCAACTCATAAGAATGGTAGAACTTCTGCTCATACGTTGTTTGTTTACTAAAATATCCGACCACCCTTTTATTCCCATCGTTTGACTGTTGAATTAGTATACCACTCACGCCTATGGCACTGGCGTCCGTATGAAGTTCTGTGGGCAAACTTGTATCAAATATGGCCAATACAGGTCTTGACGAAAGGGCCGCCTTGACTACTTTCACAGCTTCATCTTGTTCTGTCGACCATTCCCACTTAAGGTCTTTTCGAGTTAGTCTTGTTAGGGGTTCTACAATTTTAGCGTAACTCGGAACAAATTTGCGAAAATATCCTGCAAGGCCCAAAAACTGCCTAATTTGCTTAACATTTTGAGGCTTCGGCATTCGTACCAGTGCAGCTATTTTTCGAGTACCTGGTCGGACACCTTCCTTACTTATTTCCCTTCCTAGATAGTCAATTTTTGTCTTGAAAAACTCACATTTACTTAGCCTCAGAGTTAGGTTGTTCTTACGAAGGACTTCCAGTACTTGTTCAAGTCGACGTAGACCATCTTCTACTGTTTTTGACGGTATTATAATATCATCTATATAAGGATACGCAATTTTATTTCGTAAGTCACCCAAAACATTATTAATTAGCCGCTGGAAGACAGCTGGAGAAGTGGCCATCCCAAACGGCATCCGCAGGAACTCGTAATGACCTTCAGGTGTTATAAACGCTGTTTTTGCCACCGACTCTTCGGCCATGGGTACTTGGTAGAAACCAGATGCCATGTCTAAAGTTATAAAATAGTTATAGCCCCCTAATCGATCAATCTGATCTTCAATTAAGGGTAGCGGATACTTTTCTTTAACCAACTTCGCATTTACTCTTCTGTAGTCGACTACCATACGATAATCTCCGGTCTTCTTCTTAACTAGAAGAACGGGGCTCGCGTACGGTGAAGTGGACTCACGGATTAGTTTGTTGTCCAGCAATTCTTTAACAATTTCTCGCAAAATGTCCTTTTCTGCAACTGACATTCGGTACGGATTATATACCACCGGTTCGTCGCACTTTAATTTTAATGACATTTGCGTCGCGCTTGTTTTGCCAAGATCTCGAAATGAAAACGAAACACAATCACGGTATTTGTTCATTAAGCTCACTACATCTAACCTCTGAAGTTCATTAATTTGATCACCGAACTTGAGCGTTTCCACCGTTATCAAGCCCTCAACAGTTACATTAACTTCATGTTCCCCTAATTCGTCAGCTCGTAATGATTTAAGTGTACGCAACCTAACTGTGTCCTTGGATTTTATCATCACAACATGTTCCTGATTAATAAAGTCCGTTCCTAAAATCAGTTCATGGTTCAAGTTGTCATCATCAAGTATCAACACCGTCACCGTTGCGCTCACTTCTTCAACAGTGATGTTAATTGTAGTAGAATTTGAGGCTCTAATTGTCCTTCCATTAAAGGCCTTCAAGACCTTAGGGTGACATTTAACGATGCTTAATTTTAACGTGTCTGCAATTGACCGTTTCAATATTGTGCAAGTACTACCCGAGTCCACCAAGCATTTAACTTTATGTCCATTAATGCGTGCCTTTTTCATAAACAAATTTTCGTGTTTAGATTGTCCGACGCAAGCTGCGACTCTTGCGTTAGTTTTGGAACCGAGGCCTCCGGTACACTGGTCGTGTGTATGTCCAAATTTGCGGCAGCGCGAACACTTAGTTATAGGCTTACGACACTGATTCAGAAAATGATTTCCACCACAATTGTAGCAAATGACTTTCTTCTGTTGTTCTCGATTGCTACTTAACGTTTGCCGCGGACTAAATGGTTCTTTCTTAGATGAGAAACTATTTTTTGTTATAAGTTTCTCGTTGCCCTTACTACAACTACCTAGAGTACCGACACTACTTAAATAACTTGCTAGTTCACCAACGGACTGAAATTGGGCCGCCCTGGCGGCCAACGCCAAGCTCTTGTCTGTAATACCTTCTATCACACTATCTATTATATACGCGTCGGGAATTGGCAGGTGAAGTTTATTTAGTTTTGCTACCTTTTCAAAACAATAATCACCCAAATTTTGTTGTGTACTAGGTATGTAAACAGCAGCTTCCACTAATAATCTACCAAATTTTACTGCCTCTGGAAAATTACTTTGCAATAATTCCTTAACAACATCCCAATCTAAACACGTTATTCGAGCCGTGTCATACCACTTACGGGCATTACCACGTAACCTACTAGTGGCCAACTTCAAAGTCGTTAATTTATCCCAACCATGAAACACTGCCAATTCGTCCACCTTTTCGACCCACTCGTTAGTAGTCAAATTTTCCGTGCTTGGATCAAATAGAGGTATTACAGTTTCATTAACGAATGCACTAATTGATGGTATTTGTTTACTATGACTAAAGCTTACTTGTTGGGAAAGTTCATTTATCTTTTTCTTTAATTTTCTAATTTTCCTGCGTTGCCTGTCATCCTCTGACGTTGAGGAACTCGACGATGGTGATCGTCTTGATCTGGAAGTCCCTGCTGTCGGCCGTCTGCTGGACGCGGCCCTCTTAGAACGTGTTTTTCCCATTGTAAATTCCGTAAGCACTAAACCAACTACGCACTAAAGCAGTATACTTTTTGTTCGTTTTGCACTAAATTTAATAAGGTAGGCTTGAATCTATCCCACCGCTGCTATGTAAGGGTAATTAATTAATTAAAATGAAGAGTAAATAAAACACACTAAATTTATTCAGAACACTGTACTACTTAAAACGTC